>MU107179.1:0-63244 GCA_012274485.2 Sinapis alba | reverse complement strand
AAAGTCGGCACATCCTGAGATCGAGAGATAGTGGAGCTTATGTAAAATGACAATTTTCTTATTTTTATCGAAAAGACAGCAAGATACCACACTGGCCAAAGTCATGTTCAGACTTGCCAAATAAGTCTTTACCGTTTAAAAGTTTATTTACGAGTTAGCTTAACAACACTAGACTGCATGGATATATATATATATATATATATATATATATTATTTTTTTTATGGACCATTCAGCGAGTCGAAATTCAACTGACTATTTTTCCGGGAATCTGACCACCAGCGTCAACTAAATTTGGTTGTTTACAAAAGGAATTAGACACCACTGTCACCTAACCATAAAGATGAGTAATCTAAGAAATAAATTTCGAATCCACGACCCTTAGAATTTTTATGAGCCATTTCAACCACCCAACATCTTTGTAGTTTGCATGGATATACATTGATAAACTCAAAAAAAATTTGAACAGAATTACTCAACGTATTAAGAAATGAAAGTGGACGATCTACATATATATTTTTGTTTAATATAGAAACGTGAAAAGGAAGTTTAAAAAAAACTGTAGTTCAACTTTCGGACGTGTGAGACAAATATTAGTACTTTCTTATCATTGTTATATTTGTATCTTATACTATGCATTATTTTTCTGTCCATGGTATAATAAGGCATCTAGAATAACTCTCAGTTGTGACGTGCCGTCGCAGCTACTGGTTGGCTAATCCCAATGTCAAAGCAATTATTAAAGGATCCATCATTGTCATCAACGACTAATTTTTCTTCAAATTTTGTAGTGATAATTAATGGATTAATATACATTACAGTTAACATAAGGTAACAAGCCAAAACAATAATCCTTTTTTTTCTCGTCAACCACAATAATCAAGAAATGTTAATTATTTATTGAGTAAACCAACATATTTACAGATATAAACGTCAAAATAAAACTAAAATATCCTTGTGTACTATGATTAAAAAAAATGTAACAATACCAAAACTATGAAAACCTATTAAAGAAAACAAAATTAAAAAAAAAGAACTCTAAATCTTTAGTATCCTCCTTCAAGACAAAAAAAGGTAGGTAAAGTCTGATTAGGCTTTGGTCTGAATGTTACCACTCAAATCAAGAACGTGTAATCTTCACTCATCAATGGTGCAACGGATTGGGTCCGGAGGGAACTCGGCGCTTCTCCACTCCGTAACGAGGATCGATCTCATCGCCACCGTCTTTCTCGCCGGAAGGACGATAATGGTGGTTGTTCTCTCGGGGTTGGAAAGGAGTGAAGTCAAATCTATGGGAGAGAGCTTTTCTGCTGACTAATCCAATGGTGTAGAGACTGTGGTGGTCCTTGTGGTTCGGCCTTGACAGATCATTCGCATTTAGAGAGTAAAGATGGTTGAGGTTGAAGGAATACAAGTGGTGGAGGAGGAGAAAGAAGAATGAGAGCCAGAGAAGTACTATAAAGAGAATTATAGAGAATTTCAAAGCCATGGAAGATGAGAGGAAATAGAAGATGATGAACGATATTTTAGCATAACAAAAGCCAAGAGGCCAAACTTTTTTTATAATCTGCCAAAAAAAAAACTATTTAATCAATAAGAAAAGGCCAAAAAGATGTTGTTTCTAATTTTGTGGATGTATTTGGAAAGAAACAAAAGAAAGTTTTGCTAGACAGTTTGGAAGACAATATTGTGAAAGCTAATGAATATATTTATATATATTATATAGTTGACAAAGTGTAAAGTTTAAGAGATGTTGAGGGAGTGGGATTTTGTCTTTTCAACGCAGGATGCTTTATCATGGTGCTCTATTTTTATAAAAGTAGTACCTAGTTTTGTGTTAATAAAAGCTAGCTTTGGTGGCAATCCGTGTTTTGCCTTCTGTTGTTAGAAGAAAGTTTGATAATACTAATAAGTTATTAGTAATAACTGATTTCCTTTTCTGTCTTTCACGTGATCTGTATACCATATAATATACTAATATAATACTATAACCTTTTTATATATTTGTACTTATAATATATTAGTAGAATGTCGTTAACAAAAAATTAGCAATCGAGAAGTAGCTATAGTGACAAAAACTTGGGAAGTTTTAATATAATGAATAGTAGTTTCAATTGTTTATTTGTTTGTATTTATATATTTTCTAATTAAAAAATCTAGATGGTCGCATATTTTGAGTTCATAGGAGATATAGACCAATTTAGACGGAATATCAGCTAAAGAGTAGCATCAAAGTGGGCCTATAAAACATAGAATCAATTTTAGACGTCAAACTGATGCATATATAAAGAAGAAAGATTGAGATCAAGAAATACATTCACTCACATACGAACTCAGCGGCTAGTACTAGGGTTTATTATATAACTTGTTTTTGCTATGTTTTTCATCAAATTCTTCAGATTTTATTCAATAAACAACTTTGATCCGTTTTCAAAATCGCCTCTCTAATAATCTACTATCGAAATCGTACTACCGATTTCAAATTCAACAATAAATCGAATAATGCTTACTGAATCAAACATGTCTAGTCTAGAATTTTTTCGTTGTTATGTCATCAGCTGGATCAAAACATGATAGAGTGAATGAATTATGCATACTGTCGGGGAAGAATAAACAGTATTTGAAAAGATAACCCAACAAAAAAGTATCAAGTCAACGATTTTCTTTTGAGAAAACAGCCATTAAAACCTTGAACTTTCAAATTAAAGCCAAAAAAACTTTTAACCCGTGTTTGAGCCAAAAAAATCTCCAACTTTTAAATATTGGTCATTTTAACTCTCATATTTTGTTGACTCGGCCATTTAAGAAACCTGAATAGTCAACTAATAAAACCGATTAAAAAATAAATGTATATTAACTCTCTAAACGACATCATTTTAAAAATTGATTAAAACATTGATCAAACGATGTCTTTTTGCTTCTGTAAACACTTAAAACATCTCTTTCGTGAAACCACAGTGAAGAAGATGAAGTTGATTTGGGGTTATGGTTTCACGAAAGAGATGATTTAAGTGTTTACAAAAGCAAAATGACGTCGTTTGATCAATGGTTTAACTAGTTTTTAAAATGATATCGTTTAGAGAGTTAACAGACGTTTATTTTTTAATCGGTTTTATTAGTTGACTATTCATGTTTCTTAAATGGTCGAGTCAACAAAATATAAGAGTTAAAATGACCAATATTTAAAAGTTGGAGATTTTTTTGACTCAAACACAAGTTGAAGGTTTTTTTGGCTTTAATTTGAAAGTTCAAGGTTTTAATTGCAGTTTTCTCATTTTCTTTTACAAAAATATAAACATTATTATCATGAGGATGAATATTACGATAATAATACGTACATAAACAGAATCTGCATTGGTTAATCATTAATATACAAAAGCAAAATCATAATTATAAGGTACTAAACCTTGTAAAGAAAATAAAACTAATGCATCGAGGTATCTTAGAATTCAAGAAATTGAAAAGGAGGCATGACTGCAACTTAGCAATTATGAAAAAAACATCTGGAATGGTGAAAAAGTATAATAAAATCTTCGGAATAATGAAATATTTGATTGCATAGTTGTGTAATCGATGGTATTATATTTGCATGAGAAGATTGCAATCACTCGTATTGTATTAATATGTCTAATTACAGTCGACGTGTGAACAGAGTAATGAAGAACTATCAATCCATTGTTTTTGGGCCATGACTATTGCAAAATTTTTTGGATATAAACTTTAGCATAATTTAAAAACTGTCTCTTAATTTTAACTAAAAAAAAATTAAGAAATGATTCAATAATCAATACCCTTGCATGTGCTCTGAAAAAATTAGATATTGCGTCGTGAACTTTTAATGAAACCACGTTCCACATATGACTTTCTTAAATATTTGTTTCCGATAATAGGTATGTTTCTGTCATAAAAGGTTGACTTTCATAGATGCAATGTGTTATTTTTTTCTTGTTGCACAATGTATCATATTAAAACTTGAATACTAAATCTTTTTATAAGGAAAAACATTAGAGGTATATATATATACTATGGATTGTTTATATGGTGTTCTTATACTTATATTGATGTTTAACGGTGCCTAATTTTTAAATAATTATAAATTTTTCATTTTCTTAGAAGCTTGGATTTTTGGAAGATTATATTTTGTGCAAAGTTTTTTTAGTTAAGGGATATAATAGCATTTAACTTAAACTTCCCTTAAGAATTTTTTTTGGTTTGGGGTTCGGTTAGTGCTAAACCATGGAGAAGAATTGCATTTAATTGAATGGCTCAAACCAAATATATAGTACACAAGTTTAAGTTAAAACCAAAGAGATGAGAGATAATTATGGAATATATCCGATATTTTTTGTCAAAAAAAATATATCCGATATTTGAATATATCATAATAAACTTATATATGAAGATAATAATAGACAAAATAGGGTTTGGGGAGTTAAACTCTTCATATGCTGTGCAAATATTTCTCAGTTCTATACTTCGACTTTTTTACTTGGGAAAGAGATAAATCTTATTTTTTGTGCAAATGTTAAAATAAAGAGATAAATCTGTCGCGGCTGTGAGATTTACATTCGATTCATAACTTCTTCTATTTCCTCCGTTTCAAAATAATACATATTCTAGAGTTTTCATATTTATTAAGAAAACACATAAATTTTTTTATAATAAATGTATTATTTTCCGTGTTTAACTATTTTCTATAAATTTTAACCAATCAAAATTCATTAAATACAATTAATATTTTTGAAATATACAATTTGTCATTATTACATTCTCAAGATTTAAGCCAATGATTTTTTTTAAGAAGTTAGTTATACTTTAGTTTGATTGGTAACATTATGTGGAATAGCGTCTAAAACGCAAAAACACAATAATTTTACTAATCAAAAAAATTTGTAGAATATAACATAAAATGGAAAAAAGGTAAATTTTACATTTTTGAAAAAATTACAAAAGAACTTTCATTAGGTGAAAGTGAAGTTTTAGTAGATTATTTGTGGAATCAATTTTTCATATTATTTAATAACATGAAAATTATATTTTAAAATATTAAGTAAATATTATTTAATTATAAATAATTATGGAATAAATAATATTAATCTATAACTTCATTTTTATGTATATGTTAATATATTATTATTAATGTATTTAGTTAAAGATAAATAATCAAATAAAATAAATATTTTAATTAAATTTAATTGGTATTTTTATTATCATAATATATTTAGTTATTCTTAGTAATTAATTTTCAATTGATTAAATAATGTATTAATTTTTTTATATTTTTTTAAATAATTTATATTCTGCCATTCCGTAAATTTTATCCAACTATTTAGAAAATTATTCCACAATTTTTGTTCAACAGATTTCAAAATTTCCAAAGATTAATTAATTTTTCCATAGCTTATGATCATGTATACATATTATTAAACGATAAGGCTTGACATGGATTAAGATTAATCACTGATATACCTAAGTTTAAGATTTATCCACACAATAACAAATGCTGCCTATATGGTTTAATATTCATCATGGTGGCTTTTGCGATTGACGATACATCATAGGGTTAAGATATGATTTCAAAGTTTTCCACTGAAATTTAAATTATGGTTATTAATTATGAACGTTTACAAAGTTAAAATTTCCAACTTTTTAAGACTTGAAAAGCAGTAAATTCTTTGATAAATATCAGTTAGTTTCATAAGAATTGAAATAAATAATTTATAACCCATGCGCATTATAAACTAACATTTAGACTAAATCTTAGTGGAGAAGTTTATATTTCTGCATCCAAAACTTCTTAAAACAAAAGACTAATTTTTGTGATACAAATTATATACATTTATATATTATATTTATGCATGTGTGTATTCTGAACCAATCACACAGATTATATAATAAATATATATGTTTATTTATACATGAGTGTATTCTGAACCAAAATCCAAACTGGTTCCTAAAGGACATAAAATTTGTTTCTATTATTATTTTATAATTTTTGCAGTAGCCAACCATACATATATACACTTTTAATCTAATTAATTTTATTTTGAGATTAGACAATATATGTTGAAAAATTAGGCATAATATGTTTAAGAAAATTATTCAAATACTTTTACAAAACTTGTATTGTGAATCTCTCATAGTGAAGAAAGGAAAGCTGAAGATATTGTAAATTTGATTAAAGGTCTTACAATGCACGAAAGAGGCTCTTGAGTGGATTGTGGAACAAGAACTGGTGGGTAAATGTGCAATTCCAAACCAGCTTTTACTGTTTATATTTTCTCTTGCACTAATGCTGAGTGCTCGAAATATGATTGCACTAATTAAAAAACGCAAACATCAAAATCATTTCTTATATTGGAGAAGTGTGCAATATCACAATTCTTGAAAATCTCTGCAAACAATGTATAAGAAATACTGCCAAATGCCACGAAATTATCTTCATGCATAAAATGTAATATAAGAAAACTAAATGGAATTCTAAAAATATTATTCGGTTGAGGGAAGAAGAAATATCTAATATAATACATTGCAAACAAAATATTGTTAGAAATTTAAAACTAAAGAATGTTTATTTGTTATTATGTTTCTGACTTTAAAATTGCAAACACTAGTGGAAGCATAAAATGTTATGGTTCATTTCACCAATTTGCTGTCGTCCGTCTTGATAAATACAGTATAAAAAAAAAGAAGAAACAGCACACAATACATAACTGTCTGTGGCAAAGAACCTTGACAACAATAAAGTATTTTGAGTTAAGTTATAGCGTCACAAACACAATGACAGCGGTGCTTAAAATTTACATTTTTGATAGCTGTGTTATAATTTTCATTTTTTTTGGTAAAATGTTAATAATACTATTTCTTTGTAACAGATAATATACAATAGACGATTAACAACGGAAAATAACAAAACCAAAACAGACTACATACAAGAACAATGACTGAACCTAAGAGCAACACAACAAAGTGAATAACCGGATTGATAATGAGACAGCCTCTGACCAAACTACTCCAAAACTAACTAAAAGAACCGGTCAGTTGCCGTGAGTTACGGAAAGAAGGGCGCCCTCAAAATCTGAATACATGGTTTCTACAACTTTTGATGGATAATCCCAAATTGATCCAAAGCATATAATCCAAGGAGCCCCAAAGTCTAGAAGAGAAAAAGAAATCACCAGCGGTACGAGGAGAAGTAGAAAACCGACAATCATTGTTCATGGTTTCCATTGGATATTACCGCGTCCATTGAATTCCACATGAACCATATTCACCCATTTAACCGCAACCTTATAGAGTAAACGGATCAGAAGACGAACAGCCCTGCGGAAGAGACACAACCAAAGTCAAACCCGAAACCTATAGCCTAACTATCTCACCAAGAAACTCACACAAGCCGACAGGGCCCTCAAGCCACATACACATTGAGGCTGTGATTGATTATTTGAGAAGATCCAGAAGATAGAGAAGTTCACACCACTTTTACAACTTAGCTCTGAGGGATGACATGAGAAATGGAAACACGAGCCGAAGCAACAGTAACTAAAAACTCCAACATACATTGACACAAAGCCACTAGGAGACACAGACATCAGACTGACGGGACCATCACCGACAAACCCCTACTCGCCACCACCACAGAGAACTCAACGGTGGATCTACATAGTAGTAGCCATACTCACCACCATACGAAGTCAGAAGAGAGACAAGGCTGACGAGGTACTTAGCAGTCAAAGTACAATTTTGTTTTCTAAAACTTTGCATGCATCTTGCGGGTTATATGAGTGACTAGTATTACTCCTGTGCTACGCACAGGTCAAACTTAATTATATTTTAAATTATTTTATCATAATATTTAATCAAAGTAAATTAGTATTTTAATCAAATATTGTATAAACATTGATTATATTGTCACAATTGTTACATATAAACAAAGCGCTTAGAAACTGTACAACAAAATTTATGTGTTGTTTTTTTAAAAAAAATAGATGATAGTTAGTTAACTTATGCCAAGAATAATGGGTGGAATTCTTGGAGAGGTACTGGTAGTATAAGATTGGAAACATGAAGCTATTAAGATACAATTATTTTTCTGAATTAATCAAGTTTTGTTACAGAAGCATGTGAGTAGTTAAATTATAAACGTAGTATATGATATTACTAACCTCGTATATTTTCGTAGTTGATTAAACCTTGTCCACTCTAAAAAATTATGAAGTTTGATTTGTCTCTTTTCCCAAACATTGTGAAAATTATCATCCTCATGTGTAGTTTCCTATATTCATATTAAAAAAAAAAAATCTGAATGGATTTGTGACAATATGATTATAATATAAGAGAAATTTTTATTATCACCTTAATTTTGGATATAATTTGCTGCAACGTTTTCCTGGGTGCTTAGTGAAAATGAATTGATGCAAGTTTGTTGATGATTCATGATTTTTTTTACTGGCAAACATAGTAGAAATTCCTTGTTATCTTCTTTCAAATATGTATTCTCCATCTTTAACAAATAGGTAACATAATTTTTCAAAATATAATTGGAAAACAGAAATAAAACTTAACTTAGGAGACTTGGAATTGCAAGAACACGTGGGATTGATTGCTCATATTCTTTCATCGCTATATAATAACAATGAAGCACTTACTATTCTTTTTGATAACGTGAATGGCCTCCTGCTTTTAATAAATCAATCGGAAGTTACACGATCTTTGGTGAAAGATAAAACGTAGAAAAGAATACTAAATTTGCAAATTTTATAGAAAAAAATAGTTGGAGAATGAAGAAGTTAACTAAAATGTGCAATGAAAATTTAAAGAAAAATCAGGAATTTAGGTAGTTGAAGATTTGAATTGCACAAAAATAAGAGATGAAGAAAATATAATTTTAATTGTTTTTTTAAGCTTTGCCATGTGTCAGAATTTTAGTGGTCATGTGACTTGTGCTTTAGTATATAAGGGATTGTGATACAACGACAACACTGCCATAAAGAACTAAAACACATGTGTGTTTGGTTTATCAATCAAAAACAATATAATAAATTATTTCAATTGTATTATATAGTTATTGGAATCGTCAGAAGACTGGCCAGGACAACTACTTTACAAGAAGATGTTAATAATGTCTCAGTTTGACATATCACTTGTGCGTGTGGATGTAAACTCTATAAGCCATTTTGGTTTTATATGTTGGGGAAAATATGGTTTTGTTTGGGCTTTAATCAGCGACATACAGTGTGGCAATTGTATGTTTCTGAGGTCTTATGACTCTTATATGTTCTTGTTCATGTCTCGTACGTGTGAGTTAATTTGTCCAATATCAATTCATATTCATTTTTACGTACATGACTACAAAATATGTATATTTAGATTTTCAATTGATGAACGACAAAAATGATCAAATTAGTATCGGCTCAATTTCAGATCTTACACTTGGTTCTACGCATATACAACCCGAATTGATCACCTTTTTAAATAAAAAGTAATTGAATATATTTTGGTGTAAGTAACTAAAATATATTTTTGATCATTTATTCTAAAATGTAGGGGTCAAGTAGTTCATTCAGAATATCCGAATCACAAATTTAGGTGGGTTCAATTTTTTATTTATCTAAAAGTATCTAAATATTCTTATAATACTAAACATTCTTCTTAATGCATATGAAAACTCATAATGTTTCTCAGTAAAGATTCTGGACTCCATTTTCACTATGTTTACTATTAATCTTGTCGTAGCCCACACATGCAAATGAAAGACTTTGTTTTTAGACGGACGGCTCTTACTTATGTTTTCACTAGACGGCTGGATGAATTTTGGACAAGAAAAAAAATGTGAAACAAAATTAAGGGCCAGGGTCATTCCTTTTGTACTTTAAATGGGCTTCGTCCTCTTATTGGATAGCAGGCGTAATAATATTTAGAATCAGTGGCCAAGAAAATAAATGGGCTTTCGACATATTATTAGGGTACCAATTAAAACAATGCTCTTTTGACGAAGCTCGTAATGGTGGATGGTCAGGTCATTACAACTTTCTACGGTGAAGCAAAAAAAATCCCGACTATAGTGGTAGAGCCAAAGACCCTATCTTTATAACTAGAACATTTTGTCTACGAAATGTAAAATCATCAACTCCTATCTTAGTTACCTTTATTTCAAGTATGTCTATTTATTGAAAGTAACTAAAGAAACAAAAACGAGTTTGTTAAAAATATCCATAAAACAGACACAAATAAATATAAATAAAAGATATATTTTTACCCTTAGTATGTATTAAAATTTAGTAACTAAATAAACAAAAACGAGGCTACAATTTAACACGTAAAGAAAAGAGGTGTGGACCGGAGCAATGATGCAAATGCATGTGGTACGAGACGTCAAATTGAAGCAACGGCGAAGTCTCGAGAATGTATGTGAGATGTACGATCTGTCTCTCACGCCAGACACACACTTTGTGTATTATATATATAACTACACACACGATATAGACACTCGCAGGCACATTTATATGCAAATTAATGATAACCATGCACGTTAACAATTAACATTCGTGTGGTACCAAAACAAAGCGACCCAAAAATTCTTTATATTCCTTTTTGTCATAAAAAGATATATACAATGTTGTTAGTGAGCGATCTAAACTTTGTGATACAATGAGGTTTTAACTACTAAAAATAAACTGCAAGTGCATAAGAGTGCATAGTAGTATTTATGGATTGAATCCACAGAAACTATGGTTACAATACGATTCTGCGAGAGAATAGTTAAGCTAAAAAAAAAAAAAGATTTTTGTGTACTTTTAACATGTAAGAAACTAAACAGCATGAAGTAAATAACAATATAAAACAAAAAGATTAAAGTGTTAGGCATTGAGTAAGTCTCAGGAAACAAAGATCATCAAATAATTCCTAGACAGGAAATGCATCAAGAAATGTTCTCAAACTCAAACAACTTGATTAGACTAGCCTATTTATATAATGTTAAAACCTATGTATTAGAATCTTTGAGACTAACTTTCGTTAAATTTCATATTCTAAATGTAATACAATCGATTTTGATAAGTTCATGATACTCCCTAACATCAACTTCCACTGGTTAAGAATATTTTACTCACTCTAGGTTTATTCAGGTATTTAATCGAACATTTTCATTGCGCTAAACAACCTAAGATCAGAAACTAGTTCATGAACCTAATTTCTACATTAATAACAACCTAGATGAAGAACTGAATGAATAATTTCCTAATCTGACAAATCAGCTTAAACAATCCATGGATTCCTTCGAACAACCCTAGGCTTAACAAGATGACTACTCAACCATGAAATAAGAAACACAACAAACAACTTAGTAAATCATGGTAACAGTGGAAATCGATAAAAGGAATTCAGAAATATTCTCTAGAGTATAATTTGTCTCCCTGATGAAACAAACTCCAGAGGGATGTAAAATCTAATGCAAACAAATCTTAAGCATCCATGGCTGAGAAAACATACAATATAAGTCAAAACTCATCAGGCTTGAGTTCCTAGGTGAAAATCGGACCAAAAATAAAAGAAAACTAAAATTTTATATTTTTCTCGCATAGTACGGGCTCGGGACTGACCAGAAGATCGACCAGAGTGGAAAGAGATCGATCAATCTTCTAGGATCGAGCAAAGGATTGAACAGTCTGAAAAGTGATTGATCGATCTGGGCTAAATTATCCAAATTGCTTCATTTTGCTTAGATCCTTGCTCCTTGTGTCTAAAAATCCATTTCAACATGTTTTAACCTAAAAAAACTCAATAGACTCCAAAAATATTCAATAAATAACTCAAAACAAAGGTTAGAAACCAACAAAATTACTGTTTATCACATGGCTCTTGTGAGTTAGTTGTTAGGTTGTTACTCGGGTAGTTAGGAATAGTTAGAGCTGGTTAGAACAAGTGTTAAATCGGTTTAACTTAATTGATCATGGTTAACACATTAAATTTTTGGTTCACTATGAAAGGATAAAGAGAGAAAGAGTGATAGAGAGTGATAGAAGCTGTCTGAGCTTGATGAGATTAGGCTCGATGCCTTTGAGAACTCAAGGGTCTACAAGGAGAAGACTAAAGTTTTTCATGACAATAAGATCTTGAAGAGAGAGTTCAAGGCAGGTGATCAAGTGTTGCTTTACAATTCTCGGTTGAAGTTGTTTTCCGGGAAGCTTAAGTCTAGATGGTCCGATCCATTTAAGGTCAAGGAAGTTAAACCATATGGAGCAATTTTGTTGAGTTGTACTGATGGAAAAGACTTTGTTGTCAATTGACAAAGAGTCAAGTTGTACATGGGAACCACACTGGAAGGAGAAGGAATCTCAGTTCCACTCTCCGACCCCATCTCCGTCTAGCTTCAAAGAAAGGAAGTCAAGCTAGTGACTTAAAAAAAAACTCATTTGGAAAGAAATCCCATGTCTATCCTTGTATATATTTTATTTTTCTTTATCTTTTTAGAACTGTTTAATGTTTGTGAATGAATTTTTTTAGCTGAAGGAGGAACATTGAGCCAAGCAAGGCATCCATGACGACTTCAAAATGATGGCTAAGATAACAGAAATGCAAATGTAAACAATCTAAACATATCTAAATGATATCTAAATGGTGCAAAATAAAATACTCAGAATGATGGCTAAGATAACAAAAATACAATACATCAAACATGTTATGAAAAAGAACCACGGATCTCGTAAGAATTAAATGGCTAAAATGAAATTATCATAAAATAATATATTTGTAGTAATAAAAAATAGCTATAATGATTTTTAGATTTACACTATTATATATATATAGATATACATTATTTATATATATATATATATATATATTCTTTACATTGCTATAGAATGTGGATACTCTTAGGGCTTTTTTTTTTGGTCAAAACTCTTAGTTTATATGACTAACTTCTCAGTCGACTTGAAAATGTCGATCGTAAGCTTCGAATCCACGATACATTTGTCAAGATTCTCTCCGTTTCTTCGTCTGAAATATGTAAAATATGTATTACTGATTTCTTATGGAAGTATGGTGACCATGGTCAAACGCAAGTTAAAAGGGGCCTATGAGATGGTTACACATGACAGCATTGCTTGTGTATTATGGTAACTAATTAAAGATCCATTATTACCTATTTTCATTTTTGTCTCTTTTTATTAAAGTTAGTTGGTTGCATAGAAGTCAAGAGTAACACCAATGCTTTGTGAGAATGATTGCAAATAAATAGTAGTACTAGTTTGAAGTATATATGGAGCAAAAAAGACCATTGTCTTACCTAGGGGGCACATTTGTTTTGGGGGATATAGACTATATTTGACTATCCCCACAAGATAATTTAGAATAATCTAATTATGCATTATGAAACATACTTTTTACCAGACCAGACAAACAAAATTCATAATGTTTGATCTCAGACTCAAACCATATAAGTTTCTTGCACATTACTTTGTTTCCTAATTAGACTATTATCCCATTTATTAGGAAAACATAGAGTGGTAAGATTACGATTATAGTGGTGTAAGATATTGACTCGCAATCCATTAATTAGTTTCACTATATACATAAACAGAGTATGTCCTGAAACTTTGCGAATCGTATTTAAATTAAAATATCAAAATGAATTTATCGATCTATTTCATATCAAATTTTATATCCGTTATAAAATATCATCTGAAATAATATTAAAAATATCTAAATAGAATCTATATTTTAAGAACATATAAAACATGCTAAAATATAATAAAATATGTTCTTTATTTGAATATTTTTATTAAATTTATGTATATATAGTTATAATAATATTAGACATTCAGTATTTTATTATCGTCTTTATGTTCTATTTTTTAAAACATATAAACATGCTAAAATAAAATATCTCAAATAACAATATGTTCTTTATTTTAATATTGTTATTAAATTTATGTACATATAGATTATAATAATATTAGACACATTTGATATTGACAATTCTCTCAAATAGCATATTTTTAAGTTTTTATCACTAAAAATAACTTTTAAGAAGAAAATTACTAAAAATATTTCATTAAAGAGTTAAAAAACAATTATAATATTTGATTTCTAGATATATAAATATAAATAAATAATTTTTTTAAAAAAAAGTAAAAAAATAAAAAATTATAATTTTGAATTATATGTTTTCAAATTCAAATATTTTATAATTTTTTGAAATTGTTTTTCCAAAAAAAAAAATTCAACTTTTTCAAAATTCAAAAATATTTTTTGAAACTATTTTAAATTTTTTAATATTTATTTATTAAACTTTTAACCCTCCCCCCCCAAACCTCTTGCTCATTAAATTTAAATTCTAAAACTAGATTAATTAACACTATGGATATAAATGTATATTTACCATTAATGAAATCTCTTTAATTTACTTTTCTTGTCAGCTATTTTATAGAATTCTCTTCAATATTTTATTATCATCTTTATGTACTATTTTCTGTCAATTCTTCTTTTTACTTAATATTTTTATGTTTTAAATATAATTACATTAATATATGTTCACAAATGTATTTTCTAAAATAATAAGGACCCTACAAAGTGGGGCCATTTAAATGTTTCACAAAACTAGGGTCAAGACCGGCTCTGTACATAAATCATAAATGTCAATGTATATTATATGTTTAGATAGAGATTTGTTCTCATAGTATAGTACAGGTATGATTTTGCTTTGATCTGACTTTGTGGATATTAAATGCATTTTAGAGTTCTACTTCAGTAAGTCAACTACTGATTAAGTGAAACTGCAAGTGTGTATATAGTATTTACAGTTTGTACCACATAGATACCAATGTATAAATTGTCAATATAATGATTGCAGATCGTAATGATCAGTGATAACATACTAAGCTAAATGGTTACGTCGTGTGTTTAGTTTTCTAAATTAAGCTTAGTTACATGGTTAGATCATGTGTTTTATTTTTTTATTAACCTAAGCTAAATGGTTGATTCATGTATTTTAGTTTTTATAAAATTACAAAAAACTATGTATATTTTTGGAAATAAATGAAAAATCGATGACCTCTTATAGTCTTATAATAATTTTAATGTGTTTGCAATGGTATATACACACATGAGACTTAAGTAAATGTAATCATATGGTAAGCGTGACGCAATATTCCTGGGATCGATTAGTGGTGATTGATGTGCTAAGTTTTTGTTGGTTCAGTGATCATCTGTCACTTGCATATGTTAGTTCAATCTAATTTTCCTAGAATATAATATAGATATAATATATATATATATATATATATATATGCAAGAAGAAGAAAAAGCGTATATATACTGAGAAGGTACGAAAGAAGAAAAAGTAGGGGACCAATAGACCCATGCGTGTGACCAGAGACTGACCCTTTGTTCTTTATTTTTCTTAGTGGAAGGAAACTAAATTCGTAAAAAGTGATTGAGTCAACCTTTGCATCAATGGCTCATCTTAGAGATGTTGTAGAAGCTCCCAACAAACCGGTCGATGAATAAATAGGTTGATCAGACATTAAAGAATCTTGGGATTCTTGTGTCTACTCCATCATTTCATATAATTAATTTCTGCTCACACATTTATATTATATTTATATATAAGAATGTTATATGTCTATATATCTCAATACAGATCTTAAAATATATAGATGCATGTAACATGTGTCGGTTTTCACGTCTAAATTAATGTATCGCTTCGAATGGAAAGGATATAAAAAATATATATATTAAACATATAAAATGTAGATCAAGCAAAACAAATACATATCAAGTAAATTATGCAGAATAAATGCATATCAAACTGGTTAAACTAATTTACCGAATCGTTATAGTTGATTGAATACTAAAAACTGAAAATAAAATAAATTATATTTAAAATAAAAATAAAATTCCACTTGAATAGAAAATAAAAATACAGTGTTATAATGTACTTGTTGGAAACAAATAGTTTTTTTATAAAATATTATTGAGCATAACCGCAATATATTAAACTTTCATAAATCACTAAAACACCAAAAATTCTAATAATGCTTTAATCTTTAGATTTTTTATAGATGTAGAAAGATAAAACAATCTAATATGTAAAAAAACAATTTAACAAAACATAATTTAAATATAAATTATCAAATAATTCACATAAAATCAAAATTTAAATTTTTTAAAATATTAAGTAACTATAAAATTAATTATAAATATATGCGAGTAAAATATAAATTATCATATCAAATAATATGCATGTTTTATAAGACATTAAAATTACAACATATGCGAGTAGAATTTTTGTTTTCCTAGAGAAATTTAAAACATATTCTAAAGTCTAAACTAATCAAAATGTGAATGTTCTAATATAGTGAATTCTATACTGTAAATAACCAAATTTTATATGTAATTTCAACTAAATTTAAAAGTAAATATTTTTCTTCAAATCAAAGAATTATCTATCATATTGAAATAGAAACACATTTTGAAAATATTTATATTACGTGATATATTAGAATTAAGCAACTATACTTTTAAAATTTACGGGTATTTTTGCCATTGTTTTTATCAAAAAAACATGCATATATACTTTTATAAATATATTATAAGATTACATCTCAAAAATAGAATGCTAACATCTTTTTATTTGAAATTTAAATGAATAACTTTTCTCATAACATTTTTTTTTTAGTTATTTCTTTTATATAATTAAATAATTTCTTAATTAGCATTATATATTAGTATTAATTATATATTTATTTATATATAAAAAATTATATAATAGATATATTTAAAATAATAATTACATTACTACACCAAATAAAAAATATTTTAAAATTTATTATTAGTATTATTTTTATTTAAATTAATTTAAATTAGTAAAAACACATTAAGATAACATAAATTTGAACTTTAAGGTATACTTTATTTAAAATAAAAATATAAAAATCTTTCAAATATTTTTAAAAAATTTAGAATGTTAAAGTTCAAATGGATATAACTAACTTGATAAAATAACATATTTAAATAGCTAATATTTATACTATATAATCATATGGTGGATGGATTATATATATTTAAGGTTTTCACGATTGATCATTTAAACTTTTAGCCAATTTATCTGATTTTCTTTTTCAATTAACCGTTTATAATACATTTCAAGAGAAGAGAATATGTAGAATCTCTAAGATCAAATGGCCCTTGAAATATAAATTTTAAGTTTATCTGGAAACAGAATTGGTTGTGAAACCTAGTAAATTGACCCAACAAAAGCAGATATGTTTGATTTACTCTCCACGCTTAAAATGGTTATTTTCTTAATTGTATGATTAATAAAATATGTTAATGAACAAATAAAATTTCATTGGTAGTTTGAAAACTAATAAATTAACATATAAATAGTTATGATCATTTTACTTAGTGTCAACTGTTTTTGAGTAAAATTGTTCACGATATTTGACTAATTGAATTCTATTTTTTCATAGTTTTTGATCTTTTCTCCGAAAAATATATGATCCTAAAATTCATCTTAATTATAAAACATTGATTATTAATCTTTTTACATCAACAAAAAAAAAGACAGTGGGTGGGGTAATCGATTACTACACTCACAGTGCAAACATTAATCAAACGATAAAAAATAGTATCTTCTGATGTATTTATTTTTAAGATAGGAAGTTGATCTCAGCGTTTAGACATTCACCAATTAACATATTGTGTAAACAATACCATAATCAAATGGCATATCATTGTAACACTTTATGATCGAATCCACAAGAAACTAAAGATCTATAATTTAATAATTCACAAACTCTTTTAATCTAAACAAATAAGAAGATGATTGATTGGTAACAAGATAACATCTTAAAAATATAAACAAGATGATCTAGAATTCAGTCAATAAATAAATGCAAGAACTTTCAATCAAATACTAAGGATGGATCTATGGACACCTTCATTATATGTAGTAAGAGGCATAAATGAAAGTGTAGCTTTCTTCTTGTTAATAAACAAACATAAAAAGTTTAGGTTAGGTCTTATGATTCGGCCTCTTTTACTTTTGTTAACCAGACTTCTTACAAAGACTGCGTCTGTGTCCACACTTTGCCGGTCAACCTCTTTATTATGTGTTTTTATTTATTTATGTTATTTGGTTTTCTGTTCCAAAACTCTTCTCTTTCACTCATCTCTCCTCTCCCTAAATATATACTATAGCTTTAACAAAGACTAGAAAATATAAAATAAAAGGAGTTGTTTTTTTCCATCTACAGAAAAGGTAAACGAAATGAAAGATTTTTATGTAATTATGTATCTCTTCGGTTAAGACAGAGGACGGAGTAAAAATATTGTTTACACAAAACAAAACAAAAATTATTTTAACATAATTGTCATGACTATTTTCTTTTTTTTTGAACTTTTGATGGACTATATTTACTCGCTTCATTCTTAATTCCGAAAGCTAGAAGAAATTTCAAGATCAGTTCAAATAACTTATCTCATAACATTGATTAGAATTCAAATACATTATCACCGAAAGAGTAGATTAATACATCAAGGTGGCTAAAACATATAAATGAGTTACTTTAAAAAATATATATATATTTTATTTTTATTTTAAAAAAATTGAAACTCTAATCCCAAAACCCTACTTTTTAACTCTAAACTTATGTATAAATTAGTTAACCCTAGAGATATAAGTGTATATTTACTTTTTCAATGAAACATTTTGATCATTTTTTTCATTATGTGATATTTTTGTGACAAATTTTTTTTTAAGACTATTCTATAGTATTTCTCTTAAAAAAATGCAAAACATAATACAGAAACAAGAAGAAACTGCACTTATTACTATATATCTTTGAGATTGTTGACAAACATATATAGAGAAAGTTTCGCTTTTACCACATTATTGGTATTATCATTCATATTTAGTTTCAGTAAAGGAACATTTTCAAAAATATTTTATTCATTAAAAAAACAAAAGATTCTTATATGTTTGTTTTATAAATATATAAATATAAAATATTTATTTAAATAAATAATTAAAAAGATAAAATTATATAGTTTTTGATTATACATTTTCAAATTTGAACATTTTTAATTTAAAAAATAAGTTTTTTTTACTTTTTTTCTTTTTGCAAATTTTCTTTTAAAAATTCAAAATTTCTTTTTGAATCTATTTTTTTAAATTAAAAATTTAGATATTTATTTATATATTTATTAAAATCTTAAATCCCACATTCTAAAATATCACCCTTCGACTCTAAACCTTAAATCTATATTAGTTAACTCTAGTGTTATAAATGTTTATTTACCTCTTTAAAAATAAAGATAAATATGGTTAAAGTAAAATGAAAAATAATATTAGAAATATGGTCAACAATTTCTCATATCTATATATATAATACATATATATATATTGGTGTCCATTTATGGTAGTTTTAACAATTTCTCATATCTATATATATATATATATATATATATATATATATATATTGGTGTCCATCTTAATGTATAGGAGCCAGTTGATTTTTTTCAAGATGACTCTGCCACTGAACACAAACATGACTACACAAACCAAAACTATTAAAAACTATTGTATTAATGATTTTAGAGCTTGAAGATGACAGTAAAATTTTGTCTTTAGAAAGATGATCAATTGAAGTTTTTAGATGTTTTTTTTTGTTTGCTTAAAAGGAGTTTTAGATGTTATACTTGTGCCTTGTAAAAGTCTGTCTGCATATCTTTAGAAATTGATTAAGCTATACTATATGTAATTTTGTTACAAGGATATAATTAGTTGACGAGCTAATCAAACATAATAGATGTGCTACCTCTCTCTCTCAATTAATAGATCAGCCACAACTTCCCACATGTGCCATTCACCACCGGATCTTGCACCAGCCTTCACCAACCACCTTATTCGTGAGCTAGACCTTTTTCATTTTCCATCACATCTTACTTCTTTTATCCTATTTTCCAGCAGTCAGGTTTTTTTTTTTTTTTTTTTTTTTGTGTTCGAACTGTTGTAGCTCTGTACCGGTGGCAGCGGATTTGGCACCAGAGAGTTTAGCATGAGCTTTCCATACCTTATTTTTCTATGCTTACTCACAGACTCTTTCATTTATTATATGTTAAAGATAACTTGTTTTCATGGTTAATCCTTAGTGCATAAGGTTAAATGAATATTTTTATTTTTTTGTAAACTACTTAAATGAATATATTTTTTGAATTCAAGAAATTATAGACTTAACTCCTATAATTGTTTTTAGATAGGGACAAGAACTGGTTATTAAGGCCATTTTTATCGCACCCAAAAAGGAGTATCTTAGGTGGTATGTAGGTGGTAGAACCCACCCAAAACATCAAAAATATTTCTTATGTATATAAATAAGAGGTCCTCTTTCTTTGTTTCTTGTACTGTTTACGGACTCCACTAACACGTAGCGGTCCACGATTTGTCATTTTTTAAAAAAATAGACAAAAACCGGAAAAAAACCTTTTAAGTATAATGGTGCTCTAATTCTCCTTCCCGTAGAAAAAAAAAACTTTACTAGTTGAGCTAGAAGCTCCGAATTTTACTTAAATGGATATTGAACCAAAGCATTCTGTTAAAAATGGATGGGAAACTTATTAATCTTCTAGAGACATGAACTATCCTTTGAATGAAATGTCTTATGTGATCCAACTCTCTAATACTGATCAGTGATCACACAAAGTATTGTGTTCTGTGGACATGGATCTATCTCCATGATGGATAGTTATTCCTTTATTTTCACGTAAACATTTTTTGTCTGATATCATTCTCTTAGATAATATAGCATATAAAAATGTTAAAATGAGATGACCTCTCCAATTTAGTTATTTCATATTATATTATACTTTTCTTTTTTCATTACTTAAAATTTTAGAAAGAAAAATATTTGTTCAAATTAGATGACATTTCAATTTTCAATAATAATTTATTAATTTTGATGTTATAAATATTTGTATTCTATAGTTTGCTTTATTTTTGGCTAACTGTGATTATATAAATAAATAATATATTTTGTTTTATAAATATATAATAAAATAATTTGTATGAAACGTCATCTGCTAAAAAAGTGAAGTATTAGTAACACTCACAAACACTAAATCAATAATATTATTTAAAATAAATATAAATTTTGCAGACTAATAAAATAAGAGAGAAAGTAGCATCCATCAAAAAAAAAAAATCATGCATGTACTTTTATCTCATTAATAAAAAAACCGAGTATATACCATTCGTGCATGGATACATGTACATGCGAATTTTCCAACGGAGACTCGGTATAGTATATTAGTAAATATTTGTTTGGTAAGAAAGAATTTTCAGAAGTTGACAAGAATGGTGTTAAAAAAAAAAAAAGTTGACAAGAATAAATTAATTTATAATTCGATAAAATTTATTAAGAGCTTTTACAATGAAATGAAAGTGCGAAGGAAAGCAAAATGGCTTTTTGATTGCAAGCTTAGTAAGGTCATGATGATACGGCCAGCCTTTTTTAAGTCTTTGGTCGGTCCGACAATCTGTGTGTTTTGTATTCACTCTGTGTGTTAATTTCATATATATATTTTTCATTTTTCGGTAATAGTTTTTCCCAAGCTCTCATATTATCATATATCCTATAAGTGTATGTAATGTAAAGTAAAATATGGACCGGTCACTACGAAATAAGACAATATTAGTTTTGATTTTATATTCCTCTGATAGCTACACTCCTTAGTTGAGCTTTCCGTAAGTTGAAAGCAAACACGACTTGCAGAGTGACTTTCCAAGTTGCACACTATCCATCCATATTTACATTAATCTGATAAATAAATTTATTTAGGAAAGCCTAGAAATTGTAAAATTTTTATCTATGTATCTAGACATATATTTATTCAGATTTAGTTGTCAAATTTCTATTAGTTTATCCCAGCCTAATGATAACGAAGATACTCATGATTCACAAAACAGATCATAAATAGTTTTAAAGAAAGAAAAAAACTGACCACTGTAACGAGTTCAGGTACCGAGATAGCATCATTTTTTGCTTTCAATTATATTTCCACCAAACCTCTAGATGATGGTCGATATTACAACTCTCTCTCTCTCTCACTCACTAACAACAAATGTGTGTACCCCTCTCAAGTTTTATCACTCTTTCACACGCATGCACAAGGCCCTATTCTTCTTGCCTTTCGACATTAGAAGTAACCCATTGGCACCTCCACCTGTAGTCGAGTCTCTCGGATCGTGTACCTCAAGAATCACAAGCTTCTTCATGATTCTAACAACCAATAACAACCACAAATCGATTTTTTTTTTGTGTATTTGGAAGTTTAAAAAAATGCTGATAGTAAACACCCACTCTTTCATACGTAGAAGCTTACTCCAAACCGATTGTACATATACATATAGTATATGAAACAATTAAAAGACAGAAACAAATTTACATAGCTAGACGCCTAGAAGTTCGTGTTTTCTACTATGAAAATTGAATTTTGATGCATATAAACTTAAATCTCATTCAAGCCTCACATTTTTCGTTTTTTTTATTTTATTTTTGCCCAAGTTCTACTAAAATTTGGGTTCTCCTTTTTTATGTTTGATTTATCGCCATTCTCGATATATATCTGATGGAAAATGTAATTAGATAAGACAAAAGATAAGTTGGCATAGATCATGTGGTGGTTCTTACATAAATTAGCTTATATATATATATATATATTCTAACAGAGTAATAAGAATAGCCTTAATTATTTCCAGCTCAATTTAAAGCCTTCATTCTCAGTATCAAATGTACACGAACATTTGATACAGTAAAGGTCATATTATATCCTATCTTGGAGAATATAAAATGTAATGATCTAGTTTGCTTAATATTAATTTTGAACGATCACGTATTTTGTAATAACGTCGTTTTAAATCAATAGTACACCGATTGCTAGTTATTTGTATTACGGTTTTAATCAATGAAAAAAACACAGAACACTATTCTACAACATGTTATGTGCATATACAACCCAGCGAGTAATAACGTACGGACCTTGTCGAGTGGTAAAAAAACGAACTAAAGAAGCCAACACATATTGAGTTTGATTCACATAGGGTGTGAGATTACAACACATTGCTCCTAAACACTCACACAGATATAAGATTTTGTTACGACCTATTTATATCTCTAAAAAAGAATTTTAATAGTGGTTACATCTCTCCTAATGTTAGTATATACATTTTCATAGATTTACCCAGTCACAAAAAAACAAGTATTCACTTTGTTTCATAAGGAAAAATTTACGTACTAATTTCTATTTGCTAATAAAATACATAAACTATTTTAGATCTCCGATTAATACACAAAATAGTTTTCATTGTCTATAAAATATACAAACTTTTGAAATCCACATATATAACACATCGTATTTAACGGTGTTAACTATAAGTGACGACAATGTTAGTTTTTAATTAAACACGTGTTTAAATTGTGAAAAGAAAATTCCTTAAAAATACACAAACTAATTTTCATTTGTTAATATAATACATGAACTATTTTGGGTCTCCGTTTAATTACACGAACTAAATTTTGTTTATCATTAAATACACAAACTTTTGAATTTTGCTGATTTTACACATCGATCTAGATGACGTCAACTATGTTTAATAAAAGATGATATTAGTTTTAATTAAACATGTTGTTAAATTGTTAAAAACACGCTCACCCTCAGCCAAAACTTCTCAAATCGATTGAACTCTAATTCAAGTTAGTTTCAATTCGAGTTTGACACCATAATTTGTTCCAACTTCTTTTATTCTCCAAACTATGTTCATTTTCTTTTTCTTCGTTTTACGTCGTTTCGAAGTAAAGTGGATTTCCATATAAAAAGAACGAAGAAAACTAAGTAATTTAAAATGAGTTTTTGGTTTTGGAATTAGTTTAGTGTTATGTAATTTTGATTCTCTCCTTCGCTTTGATTGTAGTGATAATGATTCAATCAAAGTTAATTTACACTATGATCAATAAAGTTTAGTGTTATAAATTAGATTGTACATATACTCTTTCTACTATGATCAATGAAATCAAAATTTTATCAAAAAAAAATTACACTATGTAAGCGTAATGGAGACAAAAGCTAGCAATATAATCTATCGGGAGGAATTTTTAAGGAATTTTTTTCTTCACAGTTTAACCACATGTTTAATTAAACATTAATATTATATTCACTTCTATTAAACGTAGTTGATATCATCAAAATTTTGTTAAACATAGTTGACATTGTCTAAATCGATATATAAAATATCTAAAATTCTAAAGTTTTATGTATTTAATGGTAAACAAAAATTAGTTCGTGTATTAAATGGATATCCAAAATAGTTCATGTATTTTATTAGCAAATAAAAATTAGTTTGTGTAGTTTTAAGGAATTTTCTTTTCACAGTTTAAACATGTGTTTAATTAAATACTAACGTCGTCGACACTTTCATTAAATATAGTTAACGCCGTCTAAAACGATATGTAAAATCAATAAATTTCAAAAAATTGTGTATTTAGCAAGCAACAAAAATTAGTTCGTGTATTAAATGAGATCTCAAAATAATTCGTGTATTTTATTAGCAAATAAAAATTAATTTGTGTATTTGTAAGGAATTTTCATGTTTAGAATAATTGTCATTCTAATATTTTTTCTTGTTACACAAAAATATTACATTAGAATTTTGATGCAAAATATACTTATTTTTAACTTAAAATTAATTATAATTGCATTGATTTTATAAATAATTTTATTTATCTCAAATACTATTAGCTAAATAGATATAACTAATAATAATCTAGTTATACTTCAATCACTAAGTTATAATAATGTCAAAATGATATTTATATTGAATAAAGGGAGTAATAACTAAGTTCAGTGGTCTACTACACATACAATTTTAAGAATAATTGCAACCCATTTGTCAGGTACGTATGCAAGTAAAAAATATAAACTGTTTTTCTTATACAAATTATATATAGAGAATGAGTATTAGATCTACATGCGTAGGTAGAAGAGATGGATAATCTAAAGAAACTTAACCCCATCAACCTTTTTGCTTTTTTAATAATTCCACCACAACACAACATACAAGTTGCAAACTCTATATATATCGTTGGAACCATATAAGTGCTCCTACATAAATCTGCATTTGAAAGCAAGCTTTTGTCTCTTTTTAACTCTCTAAACTCCTACCTTCTTTACTTTTACAAACACACATACATAAATATAAAATATATATAGAGAGAGAGGAAGAGAAAAAAAGAGAGTAGAAAGATGGAGACTTTTATGTCTTCATAGAAACTAGTGATGTGCGCAAAGAAAGAAGAAGTAGAAAGTTCAGGAGCCATGAACAACATACAAAATTACCAAAGTGACCTCTTCTTCCACCAACTCATCTCCCATAATCATCACCAAGATCCTTCTCAATCCGAATCTTTTGGAGGTCCAAGTAACAACGTCGGATCCGGATCCACTATCTTCTCTCAAGACTCCGTTTCCCCAATATGGCCTACTTTGATCCAACCACCCTTGGATCCGTTTCCTCCTCCCTCTCCAGCATCTTTCTACGGGAGTTTCTTCCATAGAAGTCGAGCTCATCATCATCAGGGACTACAGTTTGGGTACGAGGGTTTTGGTGGAGCCACGCCAGCAACACATCATCATCACGAACAACTTAGGATCTTGTCCGAAGCTTTAGGTCCAGTAGTGCAAGCCCCTTTCGGGTTACAAGGTGAGTTAGGGAAGATGACAGCACAAGAGATCATGGACGCCAAAGCTTTGGCTGCTTCAAAGAGTCACAGTGAAGCTGAGAGAAGACGTAGAGAGAGGATCAACAATCATCTTGCTAAGCTTCGTAGCATATTACCAAACACCACCAAAGTAAGTTACTTCAAATTTTCTCATACATTACACATTCATGATCATGACCATGACAAACCATTTAGATGCAAAACGTAACAAAAAAAAAAAGAATATATAAAAAGAATATTACGAACAATGGAGAGTTGAAATGGACAAACATAGCAGCTGTGACATGAAAGTTCATGTCACATTTTGTCTCTTTTTATTTTACTTTTTAACATTTAGGTTTTGGAAAGGAACTAAGTTATTCAAAGGGTTTCTCTTGAATCATGAATCTTCCATGTAGTATTTGTTAAATTCCCGAGGAGAGAATCAGTCAGGGACTTAGAATAATAAAAAAATGTGGGAATATGGAACGTCGATGTCGCTTCTTGCTTAGTTGATGTAATAAAGAGAAACAAACGGCGCTGCTCAAAAAGAATAAAAGCAACAAAAAGCCTTATTGCTAGACCAAATCATCACGTCGTCGACCACATTATTTTCCTCCTCGATAATAACAAATTTATGTTTGTAATTATGTTAGGGATCATGTTTATATTTTTTGGTATATGCAGACTGATAAAGCGTCGTTACTAGCGGAAGTGATTCAACACGTGAAGGAGTTGAAGAGAGAGACTTCAGTAATCTCGGAGACAAACTTAGTTCCAACGGAGAGCGACGAGTTAACGGTAGCTTTCACGGAGGAGGAAGAAACCGAAGATGGCAGATTAGTGATTAAAGCGTCGCTTTGCTGCGATGACAGGTCGGATCTATTACCGGACATGATCAAAACGTTGAAAGCGATGCGTCTCAAAACGCTCAAGGCGGAGATAACGACCGTAGGTGGACGAGTCAAGAACGTTTTGTTTGTCACTGGGGACGAGGAGGAGATGGAAGAGTATTGTATAGGGACGATAGAGGAAGCTTTGAAGGCGGTGATGGACAAGAGCAACGTTGATGAATCGTCTTCTTCTGGGAATGCTAAGAGACAGAGAATGAGTAGTCACAACACTATTACCATCGTCGAACAACAACATCACAGGTAATTAATTTTTAGTTGCGTGTTTACGTGTGTGTTCTATGGAAGTGAACGTTGTTTTGTAACGTTATACTATAGATGTGTGTTTGTGTGTGCATGTAACGGAGATATTTGTATCCCTTGGCGCTTTGTTTGTTTCTAAATGTACTTTCTTTTACTTGTTTCGTTGAGACTTGGCTATATGATTACTTTGTTTCCCTAGATATGTTTCCGCCAAAAGATGATGCATATGGGGTTTGCAACATTTCTCCGTGAGTTTTAATTAGGGATACTATATCCCACATCGAGAATTATAAGGTCGAGAATTATAAGAGATATGAACTAATATATAAAAAGTTAGAATCAATCTATTTATCATCAATTGGTTTTAAGTTGAAAGTCGATAATAAATCAGATTTACATATTTAGTTTAGTTTAGTTTTGGAGGGTTATTGTTGTTGCAATTTTAACACCAAAAAGAGACATTGAAGAAGAACAGAAAACGTACCAAAGATGATTTGTGCATTAACTGATTTTAGACAAAAAGAGACAAGTTTTGATTCTGAGCTTTGTACTTTGATGCCTCTCTGACTCTTTTGCCTTGTGTATTTACGTGTCTACTGTTCAGTCTTTTTTCGTGCAAAGATTTTTACATATTATATCTATTTCTCATAAACAACCAACATTGGGGAATTATACCTAAACACACAAAAAAACGATAAGTAACCCACGTGTTTGATGTTTCTCAACTCTAGGATCGAAGGACTAAACTAGTTACAAAACAAAAGCAAGAGAACGAAAGAAAAGAGAACGATGTATTACATAGTATAGTATTCATTTAGAGCCAGACACAAATATTGGTTACTCTCGGATTATAGTTCGCCATTCTCTCTGTTTCCATCTTAATTATTTAAGTATCGTTACTTACGAGTACAAAACAAATAACAAGCATAAAACAAATTTTACATGATTTATTATTATATGTTACTTGTCTATAGAAAACATAGTTGTTGTTATGAAAAGTAATAATACTAAATATTCATATTTTTGATCATTTTTCTTTTTTATATTAGACACAAGTATTTGAGTTAGAATATGTCTTGTATTTTTTCTATAAACAAAATAAATTTTCATGTTTATTGCTAATAGAATATTATTTAGAAAATAATTTTAAAATATTCAAAAATATTTACAAGTAATTCACAAGTACTCATAAGTAGTAAATAATTTAGCAAGACAAGTAATTTGCAAATATTTTTTTTAGCAAGAAGTATTCAAAATAACAAATATTATTTTTTAACAAGTGAAATATAAGGTTATGATTATTGCATGGTTCTTAGGACGAATTTTTAGCGTAATACAAGAAGAACTGTCTCTTAACTTACTAAAAAAAAAATTAAGAAACGAATCTTAAATATCTTATTTAAAGTTAAGAGACAATTTTTATATTACGTTAAATACTTCATCTTAAAACCCCCGCAAAAATCATGTCCTAAGTCCAAATTTCTATTACTCGTGCAAGGCAGTAGTGTCAAATATTCAGTTTGTGATGAGCCCTATATTTATCTGTTTAGTAAATTTCAAATAAAAAGAAAAATCTATTAATGTGAAGTATTTAAGGATTACTAAATGATAATTAGATATTTGGATATCACATTTTATGCATGATCGACAGATGATATGTGATTGTGATTGGTGATGACGAGGACATTACGTAATGGACGTCGTATTTGTGTAAGATTGATTGCATCACTAAGTGAAGTACGTAAGACGTTATTAATTATTATGATATTTGGTACGGTACTATTGTACCCTAACTGCCATTTCATTTGTCTTTAACCTTTTTAACCAAAGTGACGGCCTTATTAACTGTCTACCAGTGACTCCTCCTTTGGCTGTTTGTAGACATGACCTTCAAACTATTTCTTTCTTGCATATCTTAATAATGATTATGACTTTGGATTCCACAAAATATATGTATTGCCAATTTGCCATTTGTATAGCTTTTTGTTTCTATTTTTTGACATTCTCATATTTTAAGAAGAGATGGGGAATCTCAAAGCCCAAACCAAGCCCAACCGTGGAAATGAGACTCTGAACTTTGAAGTTTCGACCGGTTATATTTTGGTTGTATATCACATGGAAACAAAGATATTACTAATTAAGACTTTGAAAATATAGTCTCCCCATCTGTTTCTGGTTGTTCAGAATAATAGATTATTAACATGTGCCAGTTAATCAAATTGTTCTTCTTATAATCAGTTGTTTCCGTTTTCAAGCATAATTGTTATGATCAGGAATTAAAATGTTTATTAACAACGCGGTCACCTAAAGCACCCCCAACTATAAAATATAAGTGTGAGTATTTCACAAATAAAATTAGAAAAAGTTAAAAGTTAAAGAAATATACAACTCTAAATGAGAAACTATTACAAACCTCGTATTTGCGGTTTAGCAAAAACTATTACAACCTCGTGATATTTTTTTCTGTACATGTCACATTATTAATATTTTTATTATTCTGACAGAAATGAAATTTAATGATAATAAAATTTATTAAAATATTAATATTTAAATTTTGAAAAACTCTTATGACTTTTATGCAATTTCAGTTAAAATCAGTTCAAACAGATAAATCTGAATTTACTTAGTTCGTTCATTAGTTCATAGTTTAGTGTTTTAATTAAGAGAAATTGTAAAAATAGCACAAATTAAGTATCATTTTTTTTAAATACCCTCCATCAAAAATATATTTACATTTATGTTTATGGTTTAATGATTATTGTTTAGGGTTTGGTATTAAGAAGGTAAAATTGAATTTATAAATATTTTATAAATATTTTAAAAAATTAGCTTAGTGTATTTTTATCACAAATTTAAGATATTTTTGAAAATAATTATTCATTAGTAGTAAATTTGAAAAGTAGTAACAAACTTGTGGTATAATTAAAAATTTTCTTTTACTTAAATTTGCTATTATATATGCTGTTTAGAAAAAAAATAGAAAAAACAATCAGCTGATCAATTCAATTGGATCAAACCGATAACTACATAATTTAAAAACATTACTCGTCGGTTCATCTAAATAAGTAAACTAGTGCTAAGTTTTTGGTGGTTCAGTGATCATCTGTCACTTGAATATGTCAGTTCAATCTAACTTTCCTACTATATAATATAGATAACACCAATGAAAATGGTGTAATTCGGTTTAGAAACTCCGATTATGTATATCACGGTTTATCATCGTCAAACCATTAGTGTTTGTCAACCGCCAACAATCTTATCAGCACGAAGAATCTCCAATTATGTATATTACGGTTTATCATTATTAAACCATTAGTGTTTGTCAACCGCCAACAATCTTATCAGCATGAAGAATCTCTAACCAAGAGTTGTATACTTGCACGACAAGACGTTGATATTTAATTAAGGAATGAATGAAGGAAATGACCTTTGTACTATTCTCACGAAGTTATTGAACAGCTAAAGCATTTTTATTTTATTTTAGGTACGCTTGTTTTTATTTTTATCTTGCATATACAAGAGATAAAAGCTTATACCTTTGTTTTAATTTGATTTAATTAAATGAATTCATTTTAAAAATATTTAAATTACACAATTCTAAATAGTTAAGTTTAAATCGCATCTGATTGAGATTTATTCCATACAAAAATTAATATGCTGATCTAAAAAAAGTTTTAGCTATTTTTTTCTTTAAAGTTATTAGAACATTATTAGTAGAAGGCTTTCAATAAATTTCTTAGAAAATAAAAAATAAATAAATAGAGAGAGAAATGATCATATATTGAGGAATAGATTTTGGTAGAAGCTAAAAAAATCATTTGACAAGTATCAACTAATGATGTAAATTAATTTATAATTAAAATGTTCATTAATGAAAATTTTGAAAAATCAAGATAGTATTTCAACACTGCATATGCTCTTAGTTATAGCTACTTAATTTGATCAGATTATTATTTTTATTATAATCATGAGAATTTTCTCAAATAGTCATTTTTAAGTTTTTGTCACCAAAATAACTTTCAAAAAGAAAAATAATTAAAATAACTCATTTTTTTGTTGAAAATTTCAATATTTAATTTTAGTTTTAAATTTTTTAAACTTCATCCCCTAAACCCTACTCCTTAACTCTAAACCATAAGTTTAAATTAGTTAACCCTAAAGATATAAATGTATATTTAACTATTTAATGAAACATTTTGATCATTTTCTTTCTTAAGAGCTATTTTGTAAAAATAAATTAAAAAACTATCCTAGGAAATTTTTCTATAATCATTGATGAATTTATTTAATAATATCTTACAAATTAGAGATTGTACACCTATAATCAATGTTTAAAAAATCGCTAGACGGTAACTAGGCGTTTTATAGGGGACTAACGGCTAGACGGATTATTTAGAGCTTAGGCGAGGTCTAGACATTAACGAATTATTGACTTATTATATATATTTTACACTTATATGAGATATTTTAGATTTTGAATTTAATTACAAAATTATTCTGATGAATTATCAAAATTATATATACAAAACTAAAGAAATTAAACAAAATTATGGACTTACACTAATATTATTACTTAATTTAATATATTTAGACTATTTATATTGATTTTAACCGATTTTAACTAATTTAAAATAATTTAAACCTAATTAAATTGTATAGCTCGATATAAATTAAATTTTTAAAAAATCATTTCGGATCGATCTAGGCGCCGTCTAGACCGATTTTCAGAACTTGCCTATAATCAATTACAGTGTAGAAACAACTTTGTGGGTTAGACCGATTTTTACACATGGGAAACTTAACTATGAGATGTAAAAACAAAACTTCTAATGACATTCACTTCCATTGTTCTCAACTAAGAAACATCTAACCAATAGTTGTAGCCTATGCCCTTAATATAAAATCTCAACCATCACATTTCCTAAATTACCCCTCCAGTTATCCAAAGTCGTACGCCAAAAAAGAAAAGGGTATTATCGGGAAGTCAGCTTCTTGTCATTGCCTTTGGCGTGGAAACTCAGCCTTTGTGCGAGACGAGAACATGTCTCTTTCCACCAAGAACAATCCTTTTCCTCTCACCTCTTCTGTCTTTGCCTCTTGAAAATTTTCCGCGAAAAAATCTCAAATTTCCCACAATCGGATCTTCAATTTCGAGCTTGGTCTCACTGAGTGATTGTGAGAGGGCTTTAGGGTTCTTTAGAAAATGTTGGTGCAGAGAAGAGTAATGAGCTGGAGAAGAGTTTGGAAGTCGTTTCAAGCGGTTTTGGCACATGGTTTGCTCTTCTCCTTCTCGCTTCTTCTCGCTCTCAAGCTTGATCATCTCCTTTCTCATTCTTGGTGGTCAGTTTCTCTCTTCTTCTTAACTGCTCCCTTGACTTCTCTTTTGTATTTGCCAATATAGTGAAAATTCTCTGAATCAGTTGATGGGTTTTGATGATTCTTCTCGTAATTGAGTTTTGACTAAGTGTAGTTTGTGCAGAAGCTATAAAGTTTGGATCTTTGTGTGTTTAGTGATGTCGAAAGTTAAAGTCTTTAATCATCCTTTGGCTCTGTTTTTCTTTTTTTGCAGGTTTATATTTACACCCTTGTGGCTGTTTCATGCTGTGATTGCTCGTGGTAGATTCTCGTTGCCTGCTCCATCTATGCCTCATGATCGGCATGTATGACATATTTGTTGTGATTATCACCTTTTACTAGTCTTTGTTAGCATCATGATGTTTGTAACCTTATGGGTTTTGTGGCAGTGGGCTCCTTTTCATTCTGTCATGGCAACGCCACTTCTTGTTGCTTTTGAGATCCTCCTCTGTGTACATCTTGAAGATCAATATGGTATACATTTATCCAATAGTATTCATTAATCATGGCGTGTTTATGGATGGTGTGTTTGTTTATAATAGCTTTGGTTGTGTCACTGTGTTGCAGTTGTTGATTTGAAGATTGTCTTCTTACCCTTGCTTGCGTTCGAGGTAGCGATATTGGTAGATAATGTCAGGTATTTCATCGACATTTTAAGGTTTGGTTATGTTCACCCTTCTCTGGAGTGCCGCACAGTTTAAAATCATGGTTTCATCTTGTTTACTTTTGTCCTTGGAGATGACTACGGACTGACATGCAACTTCTTCCTGCAGAATGTGCAGGACACTCATGCCTGGAGATGAAGAAACTATGAGTGATGAAGCCATTTGGGAAACACTCCCTGTAAGTTGCTTCTTCTCTCTCTGCATCTCAACTTTGCAAACTTCTTAAATTTGTTTCTACAGGTTGGTTCTGACATTGTTTAGTTTGTAGCACTTCTGGGTTTCCATATCTATGGTTTTCTTCATCGCTGCCACAACCTTCACTCTTCTTAAATTATGTGGTATGTTACACAGTTACCTAACTATTTTTCTCTGGTAAATGATATAACCTTAGAGGTGTTCTTAACATTGCTGTTTCCATGTCCACAAGTTCAACTAAAAGATTGTTAGTGTAGGATCAACTGCTGCCAAGTCTCAATCTATTTCATTTGTTTCTAAAATCTTCTTTTGTCTGGAGCCTTGTGTAGGTGATGTAGCTGCGTTGGGATGGTGGGACTTATTTATAAACTTTGGGTAAAACTATTTTTCCTTCTGAACTATAAAATAACTGTTCTCTTTAGTAGTATGAACCATCTTCAACTCTTTTCTCAATCTACAGAATAGCAGAGTGCTTTGCGTTTCTTGTATGTACAAAGTGGAGCAACCAATCAATACATAGGTATACACATGTACCGGAACCTAGCTCATCTTCAATGGTAGTAAGATATCTGGACTGGAACAGAGGTTTAGTTGTGACCGCTGACGAGGAGAATCAGCACAGCAACAGAATATGCGGTCTCCAAGATATTGGTGGACATGTTATGAAGATCCCATTCATTACCTTTCAGATTATCCTTTTCATGCGTCTAGAGGTACAATTTACAGAAACAAATCAATAGCTTTTTTTCACTCGAGTTTGAGCTAAGTCTGTATTTGAATCTAATCTCCAGGGGACGCCTCCTTCTGCCAAGAACATTCCTATTTTAGTTCTGTTTGTACCTCTCTTTCTGCTGCAAGGAGCTGGAGTGTTGTTTGCTACATATAGGTTGGTGGAGAAATCTGTCTTGTTGATAACTAGTGGTGGTGGTTCTTATGGAAGATACTTTAGTGCCACGTCATCAGCTCGTGAGTTCTTGGGATTCTTTCAACATGGTGCAAGGTATTGAGCAATGGTGAATCTTCTGGTGACTACAAGAAACGTTCTAAACATTAATCTTTCAACAGATTGCTTGGCTGGTGGTCTATCGATGAAGGAAGTCGAGAGGAACAAGCTAGGCTCTACTCTGGAGAAGCTACCGGGTAAAGCTGCTCTCTCATTTTTATGTTAACATACATAAACAAATCTGTAGCTCTTTTTGACTTATACACTATATGTGATTGTATGTTTTTCAGATACAACACATTCTCACCAGAGGTTGTGAAGAAAATGCCAAAGTCTGATCTTGTTGAAGAGGTAAGTAAGAGAACTTTTAAAAATCATTTCATTTTTTTTTAAACATTGTGAAACCAAAGCAAAGATCTGGAAGCTCTCTTAAAACCAGATATGGAGACTACAAGCTGCATTGAGTGAGCAAACAGATATCACCACTTATAGCCAGCAGGAATACGAAAAGCTTCAAAACGTAATTACATTCATTCCCAAGATCTGTGTGTTTAATAGAGTCACCATGGATGGTAGTAACGATTTAAAACTTGGAATATTCAGGAGAAGATTCTTTGCAGAGTTTGCTTTGAAGATCCCATCAACGTGGTTCTACTCCCATGTAGACATCACGTCCTCTGCAGGTAAACCAAATACATTTTGGTTTATATTATCATTTGCTAGAAATGCAATTTTGTGAATTTTTGTTAATGTCTTGTTTGTGGGTTTGGTGCAGCACGTGCTGCGAGAAATGCAAGAAGTGTCCGATATGTCGTGTCCTGATTGAGGAACGCATGCCTGTATACGATGTGTAGATTTTCAGACGACCATAAAATGGAAGATAATAAACATTCTTCTCGTTCGTTGCTTTGTTTGTTTTTTCTGTTTTTTTAGTGATGAAGCAAGCATTTATATAATAATATATGTTACAACTTGAAATCCGATTGTTTTCCCCACTGGATGTAGATAAAAATATTGTAAAATATATCAACCTTTGTTTTCTCATGGTCTCTTCTTTTGTTAAAACAAACAAAGTTACGAGGTTGAGTTCTTTTTTTGGTAAGATAATCATTATCTTTGGTCTCTTAATCATAGATTTTAGTTTCGGATAAGATACGATTTTTAGCAAAAAAAATTATAAAATTTTTTGTCAAATCATGAGTTAAAACTCCGGTTAAAAAATTATGATAATGATACCTTAATGCTTATGTAATTCATTTATGTTCATATCACTCTTTCTCTCTGCCTTTCCTCGAACTGATGAATCAAATGAGATACACGGTCAGGCATTTTCTTCACATCAAAACATTAATTTAGTGGGTCTTAACAAAAAATAATTTCGTTGTGGAGAAACCAAAAGAAGATTGCGCATAGGCACACTATCTCGTGTGTGTGTGTGCGCGCGTAATCTAACTGCTTTTTGTTATTATTCTGTTTACTCACTGCTCCTTGGCGTGCGATTTTTTTAAAAAAAATAGATGAGGAGACGTCTCTTCAATGTGGCCGACAACAATAGTGTTTTCATTTCACAAAATTGTTAAGACCCCTTTTTATATATCCTCTGTGAATATCTCTCTACCTTGTTATATAGGTTATGAATGGAATGGCAGAAGAAAGACAGGACGTCCACTTAGCAGGTGAACTGCTTTTTTATTGTCATTCACAATATGTTATAAATAAAAAGCAGTCCATTTCAAAAAATAATAAAATATATTTGTCATGCTAGCAGTTCAAATATACGAGCACTAATCCTTATCTACACTATACAGTAAAATCACCACAAATTTGATGTGTTTTAACCGACCTCCTGCCTTTAAAAAAAAAACTATTTTTAATAATAAGAAATAATTTATTGTATTTTGACTTTTATTTTTAACTTTTATATATTTCAATCAAATTAAATAGTATATATATCATGTTTATGTATAACTATATATATAGATACAATATTTTAAAATAAACTACAATTTGTTCTAATATATTTTATTTAATTATAAAATACTTTAATGAATAAAATAACTAAGTTCTAGAATAATTAAGTTTAATTATGAAAGAATAAATATCTGTTAAATCTTTATTAACAATTTTAAATTAAACTTGAATCATTTTTTTAAAAATAATTATTTTTAAAATACATTTAATTTTCTTTTATAAATTCTATTTTCATTTATCTTACTCCAATTCAACTATACATAAATTTTTATTGTCTAATTCTCTTTCCTTCTATTTTCATATAATTTTTATTATAATACGTGTATATAAACACATAATATGATAAATAAAAATTTGTAATTTATACATGTATTGTCTTTATATCTTTTGTGTTTTGGATTTTTTTTAATTTAAATATATAATCTATTTATTTGAAGGGTTTTTACTATTTAAAATTGTATCTCTCCCATTTGATTTGCATCTTTCCTGTATGATCTGCTTGATCTGCACTTATTCTACTTGATCTGCACTTATTCTATTTGATCTGCATGATCTGCTTGATCCGCACCGCTTGAACTGCTTTTACCATTCGAACCCTATGTTTTTATCAAATCATATAATTTCATTTATAAAGAACATGTACTTTTTATTATATTTAATTGATGCTTCCTCGGTTTTAAAATAGATGATATTTTGAAGAGTTTTTGATATTTCAAAATATATGATATTTTTATATTGACTAAATTTTTACGATTGACTGAATTACTTTTAATTTATATTTTCAATAATATTTTTTAGAAAGAAAAAAATAGCATGATTTAATGTTTATTCTTTCAATTAAAACATCAACAATTTTAAAACCGAAGAAATAGTATTTGTTTTCTTCTTAGTAGACCTGAACAACAACAGACACAAGAATCCCTTGGAACTTTATCTGACGAGAGAATAAAATCTGTGTGTTCCCTCTGTGTTTTTGGGTCTCAAAATCCTTCTGTATATTCCAATCTTTTCCCACTATGTGTCCATCAATAATGTTGCGTGACATATTAAGAAGGGGTAATCAATCACCAACTATGCTTAATTCTAAACGGGCCAACGGCCTTCACAACTTAAAATATTACTAAACGGCCTTCACAACTTGCTTAATTCTTTAGTCGATTATACATTACTAAAATGGGGTACAAATGATTATAATTAAATCCACAATCTCCTAAATCTGTATGCCAGGTAGGTGTATATAACTAAAGTATTTTTGGTTTACTATGCTACAAAATGATTATAATAAGCAGTTTAGGCATCGAAGTTTAACGTATTTTGTGTTGTTAGTAAGTGCAGTTAAGCGATCATTGATCATTCTATCGAGAAATTGTTTCACTGGTTCATGTATACTTTTTATAGTTGGATTTTTTTTTTCCATGTAAATTAAATCAATTTGATGCTTAATTTATTTAAAATTGTAATGTAATCAAAACTGAATCTTATTCTTCCTGTATTTTTTTTCTTCTATTTCATTCGTTGATGTTACTTCTTAATTACCCCCTCTATGATAAAACTATTTTTTTCTTTCTACTTTTACAATTTTGCTTCCCATTTTTAAAAACTTTGACGTTCATGACAGCCATTGAACTATTTTAACTTGAGTTTCCAATTATCAAAAATATTTGAATAGATACTATATACGTCTGTAAACACTTGAACCGCATAAAAATATTCTACGTTATCTGAACCAAATTAATTAAAAAAGAATTAAAGCCTAAACCACAATCATTTCTTATGTACTGAAATTTATATTTTTAGATCTGAGATCAGAACATAGACAGAACATATAATTTTCTAAATATCGTTTTTGAGTCTAATTTTTAGGCTTTGTCTTTGATATCCGTCAAACTAATAATAAACATTTGATATATTACGTGCCAGTGGTTACTTTGGTCAGCTATAATTTATGTGAAAATGGTGAAGAAAATATGATGGATCATGCATCCTGTTTCTTTCATTTCTTCTTAAGTAAATATTTTGAGAAAAAATATAGTAGTTGGTTCACCTATATTTTGGTTGTTCAACTGCAAATGATAACGAAATTTTAACCGTATAAGTACAATTGCACCTTAATCAATTTTTTTGGTGTGGCCTTAAGGTAGTTATGTAACAAACCAGATCTCAGAAAATAAACTTAATCAACCAGGAAGAATAAAACAACAAAGAAAGATAAAATCGAAATTAGCTACTAATTTACATCTGAAAAACCCTTTATTTGGGATGGAAAAACTACAAAAATACATGCATAGCTCTCCGTATAGAAAGCCAAAACATTTAAGCTTCTTCCAAGAGTTATATAAGCAAGATCCGCAACAAAAAACAAACAAAAAGAACTAAATATTGGGTTAGTCTTCCTTAAGCCGATAATAATGATGAAAATGATTTGATTTGTTTCTTCATTTGTTATTAGTCATGCCAGCAAAGAAGCATGACGACACACCTCCTTATGATGTAAAGTTTAGCCTTTTGCTCTCTAACCACTCCTCCCACTCCTCGGCTCCACATCTTCCTCTTCGTTCCTCCTACGTTTGAACTGGTCGTCTTCATTTTCGCTTGATCCTTTGAAAGTGAAACGTGATAGAGAGAGAGCACAACTAGGGTGTTTGTATATATGGATTATAATGAGGAAGGTGATGACTGATGAATGAAGAAGAGTATTGTGCTTCTATATATATACAAGTGGGGACTAGGTGGCTGAAGACAGAAACCGAACCATACCGAAGTAGACCGGTCCACGAAAGAGGCAACGAGTGGGTCCATCGGGGTTTGTGCACTGTTCCCTAACTCACCGGACAGTGTGTCCCTCCATACCCACGTGGACCCCCACCGTGAGGAATCTTTGCCCTAACTGTGATTATTTATTTATCTTATCATATGCTCTATCTTCATGAAAACATTACTCAAAAACCATACCGATGCTCAAAGTGCCTATATTTTTCTTTGTCTTGTTTCGGTTTAATCTTTGATACGTCGGTTTAAACTGACTAAAATCCTAAGTGCAATGTATCAGTTGGTTATCAGAACTGAATTCGACGGCAGCAAAAAATGTCACCAACCAAAACTGTCGAGACTAACTAACATCATCATTAATACGAGTCTCTCGTCGAGAGTATCTCATCAAAAGTAATAATATTTTAAAAAAAAAAGTTTTTCAAAATTTGAGAGACTCATACAAAAGTCTCTTTATAAATTTTTTTTGTGTGAGTCTTTCAAATTTCAAAAAAAATTTCTTTTAAAATATTATTACTTTTCCTGAAAATTTGACGAGAAATTTCCACTACATGTGTTCTAATAGTCTAATACTAGGCACTAGCCATCCAAAATCGACAGCTAGTCGGTCCCCGGACGTTACTAGTTATAATAGTCTAACACTAGTTTAATAATTGTGACAATGAAAACTAACATTTAATTCGTTTGATTGATAGCTCACTCATCAATTTTGTGACCTGATGATATTTACATATCGACAAATTCTAAAATCTTGTAGGCACATGCATGGAGATATATATTCAAAGCATCGAATTTATATATATGTTTTATCTATAATTTTCCGCTTTGAGTCAGATTTAAATTATTGCTATACAAAAATGCATTGCGCCGAAATTTGTGAGAGAAGTTATTAAATACCAACAAAACTATAAATAAATTAGGAGCAGTTAGGAGTTAATTAGGTGGCATAATCTTAAACTACAGATTCTTCTTTGTATAATTCAGATTCAATCAATCTTTTTTGCAAAAACCGACAACGGGTTGGTATGATTTCAAGAAGTAATTAAACCCTATTTTAAGTTACATTAATCGTTAACTCAAAGGTTATTAACATTAGAAAATCACATCTTACAGCTATATCACAGTTACTCCTCTAAGATTAAAGTTAATTAATATAATTGGCTACACAATTAACCAAGTAGAGTTTGGTGTTGTTTGATGTGGTTTACGCGCTGTTGTCATTGATAATTGTGAAGTCCTCCTCGAACAAGGAGAGTGGAACCGCACGTGAGGTTCTCGTGATTCACAAAATGCCTTTAGCTTTTGGTCGTCTAAAAGAACAAGTTCATAAAAATAAAAATTACATTCTTTCTTTTAATCTATGGTTTATTATGTGAGTTAGTCTCTGTCATTCTTCTTTCCTTTCAATCTTGTCGTCCTTTTTATCAACCAACTTTTTCTTCACCCCTCGTGGTTGTAACCAGTTTTTAACAATTCATTACTCACGTATACTTAGTTAATATAAAAGTTACGTACGTGTGCTTTATGTGCGATGTATAAACGTGAGAGAGATCATTCACACCTTTTAGATCCAGCAACACAACTACTTTTGTTTTCCTTTTAACCAAGAGCATGTGGCCTAGTAATTTGCTAGAGTTGATAGAGTAGATTCATCATGTGTGTCAAGACTCAGAAGCTGATATTGAGTTAAACAATCTACGAGGGAAATCGTCGTGCTTCTCTCTCTTAGCCACTCTAAATGTCATGAACTATGATTTTTTTTTTTGTTACTAAGAATGAATTATGAATTTTGTTTGTTAAATATGTGAATTTATTATGAATTTTCAACTCAAAACCAACTAATTTTGAATGAATTGACTTTATTATTTATATATTTTTACTTTTTACTATCAATATAAGATTTTTTTTTCTTTAACATCTCTAGACGCTCATGTACCATACATAGACAATTGTAAAAACACGATATTTTAGAGTATGATCCAATATATAGTGATATTCTAATATCATGTTAAATTTAATTTTATCATAAGCTTTTAACTGAAACCCAATTAGTAATTAACAAATTGATCTTTATATTTTATATATTACTATATTATTTCTTTAATTACTGATGTGGAATTTTCTTACATTTACTTCCATGATTAGTAAGAATTACGACACCATATATATCTCATTATCTAAAAAGAGAATTACTTTTTTGGCAATTCTCTTAAATAGCCATTTTAAAGTTTTTGTCACAAAAATAGCCCTCAAAAAATAAAATGATCAAAATAAACTTTTTTTTTTTTTGAAAATTTGATTTTTTTTAATTTTTTTTTTGAAATTTGAAACACTAACCCCAAACCCACCCCTTAACTCTAAACCCTAAAGTCCAAATTAGTTAACCCTAGAGGTATAAATGCATATAAATAAATTTTTTAGCTTCTAAAAAAAATATTTTGGTCATTTTCACATTTTAACTAATGATTCCCTTATATGATAAACGGACGCATGTGCTCTCTATGTAGAGAGCTTGAGTGTGAGAAACGACTCCAGCTTCAACGGCGTACGGAATTATTTTTTGGGGCAATTTTCAAATTGACAAGCACTTACTTCGATAGCCAGCAAAGCTAAATATCGCTTGACTAGAGACTTCTCTGACTCTTCGTGCGGAGCTCATGGTTTCTCAGGTCCAAAGCCCCAAGGGGTAACGTGCTAATCAAGAAACTTGCCTTTTCTTTTTTAATTGATGGTTTCACAAATTCCTATGATATAAACAAGTATTCACAAAAGTACTGAAACTTCAGAAAGAGAGTCAGAGACTGCCATGTGTGTGGTGGATTTAGGTACAATGTTTTTATTTACGGTTACTTGCTTTACAAGTGATAGTAGTAATAATTTACTAAAGGCTAATAAGATTTACACTATTGGTGATGAAAAGGAAACATTGATAGATGATACCGTAAGTGCTCACTCCTCTCTGGGGATCCATCTGTTCCACCACACGGTCTTGCGCCCATCGGCAATCTCATCTATAGTCTCCGCAACTGTTTTCACAAGCTTCTTCTTAAGCCTAAGTGCTGATGCGAGAGCGTTTCTCTGCGCATTCGCTTTCTTTCGAGGCTCTTTCTCCTATAATAATACAAAGAATCGACATTAGGGCTAAGGTCATTTCACACGTTGTAACTCTTGAGGTATTAGCCACAAACCCTGAGTTCTTGAAGCTGCGTTTCTGTGAAGCCCCCATCTTTTTCTGTCCCGGATCTTGCCATCAACTGAATCACCCAATTTGCAGCTTCACTGTAGTCTTGTTGTGTAGCCCTGAAGTACTGCATTCTCAGGTTTTGCATGACGGACAGCGCAAGTAATCCTTGTCTATCGAAATACGGGTGAGCAAGAGCTGCTTTTGCGCTGATTCTTTGTCTTGCTTTGAACCGGACCATTGATGTAAGAAGTTCCCATCCAATTCCACCGTCTAGATCTAACAGCTCAAACCCTTTACGGAGATCAGGGCCTGCACGAGGCTCCACTAGTTTTCTCCAAGCTTTTAAGTCGTAGTCGCATCTTTTCAGCTGGCGGTTGAACTGAATGAGGCTGTTGTCAGACCGTAAGGATGGGAATGCCTAAGGAAGGTCAGAACATTAACATAGTATGATTGATTCGTTTCCCAACACAAGGAAGCTGGTAAGAACAAAACTAGTTTCTGCTCTGTTGATCGAGAAGGGATGATAAAACGAAAGAACAGTCCAAACAACAGAACCAAAAGCATATCCAGGTCATTGAACTCTAGAGTATCCCCTACTTTCCAAAGGCCCAACCAACAACACACTCAACATTCATAAAAACTAAGAGAAAACTAAAAGTGATTGGTGGATTGTTACTTACCATTTGAAGAAAGATGAGGCCGATGCTATAAATATCAAACCTATCAGGCAAATTCATCTGTTCAAAACAAAACCATAAACATTTAAGATTCGATACTTAAATTTCATGAAACTAGGATAGCTTTATATTAACAAAGCTCTCGTGTAATCAACAATGAAGTTTGCACCTGCCACAGGACAGGGGAAAGTGCAGCTGCAACAGGTGCTGAAGGTGCAGATGGAGTTTGTGTGCTCATGATGTATTGCTCAGGTGCTGCATACCTGAAAGCAACAAGCCGAAACAAAAGATATTTATATATGAGGTTTACAAATACTAAAAGGTTGACATATATGAACCTTGGCAGAGAAAGATGATATAAACTTCGAAAGAGTTAAACCTTGGATCAAGGAGAAATTCCTTTGGAATGTAGTTAATACCCACTCTCAAATCAGCTGCAGCTCCAAGATCGATAATCTTGAAAGCACGAGAACCTGCTCAGTGGACACAAAAAAACGTGTGTTTTCTTCCTTTCTCGAAAACGGTATAAGAACTTACATCACTTTACCTTCTGAGAAAATTATGTTCTGAGGCTTAACATCCCTATGTACAATCCCGGTTGAGTGAAGACCATCCAACGCAAACAAGAGTTGCCTCATGATAGTCTGAATAATTATATTCTCTCTTTCCAGCCCTTTAGGCAAGTCCTGAACTTTCCCAAGGATGATAGTTTCCACCTACATGATTTGCCTTCAAAATGTGAAATAACGCATACAAGAGAGACGACTGCAAAAAGAATACATAAAAAAGATCTAAAACACGGACATTATAAGGGAAGTCTTTACTCTGCAGCAAACCAGCAAGTGTAGATTCTCCTTCATACTTCCATAACAACCAATATTCAGGTCCTTTCTTTGAAGACTTCTGCAACGGTAAAAATCTACACACATGAGTAAGCACTCAAGTGAAAACTATCTCATCACCACGAAAGCTAAAACAACCTCGAGAAATCCATAAACAAAATCAGCACAACTGTTCCCACAAGCTCTACGAACCCTCTCGTTCATCCAAATCTCCACTGCACCGTACTCAGTCGCCTTCTTCACCACATACTCACCATCCTACCAATAAAAATCGTAACTTTAGGTTAAAACCTCAATTCACAAAATCAAAACATTTGCTCAAGCACACTTACATTATTAGCACGTTTCTTGGACAATGAAGCTTTATAGACAACACCAAACGAACCTTCACCTAGTTTCTTCCCCAACACGAAATCATCCTGCAAAACCCCAAACCCTAATTCCCATCAAATGAAATCGAACCCAAAAGACAAGTGGGCCTGGGCCTAATCCTATCAACGATCCAATACCAACCTTCCTGAAAGTGGGCCTGAACAATCTCTCAACGAAGGCGAGAACAAACATGTCGAAGAACCCAGGAGCAACGCCAGGTGTCGCCCATAGATAGGAGAGAGCGGTGAGAGCTAAGGCGACTCCAGGAGCGGTGATCGTTAACCCGTTGGATTTGGGCAAGGTGCTCCGGTAGATCATGTCGCCGCACTCCATGACGGTGCATGGAAGCCCGACTCCGACTCCGAGGAAGAGGTTGTGAACTGCGTCGATCAGGTGAGAGCGACAGAGTTTATTAACCGTTGGTTTAGAGGTAGAAATGGTTTGGGTTAGGGAGAAGGGTTTGAGTTTCTTTCCGAGAAAGGGAGTTGGAGTTCCGATGTAAGCTCCTCCCGGAGAGATTGTGGCCATGGAGAAGGAGAGGACGAGAGAAGAAGAGATAAGATATTATTTCTTTTGTAAAAGATGAGGAATACAAAGTTATTCAAAGTGAAGGCCCATTAATGGACACTTAGCCCATTACAACCCACTGTGCAATATTCGTGATGGCTCATTTGTCAAATAATACTCTTTGCCATGTGGATTAGGCATGTGGTTTTGGTTTATTCGGTTAAATCAATTAAGTCGGTTAATCTTGCTACCTAACAGTCACAAGTGTGTTAAGGTGCTTGGCCCTGATATGGATTTGTTTCACACATGTTGTAATAGGAGATTATGACAAATATACAATAAGGAGATTATGACTAATACATAATCTTGCTACCTAAGAGCATGATTATTGGGGGCTCTTAAGGGGTCTCTTGTACTGTTCGCGGGCCCCATTAACATGTGAGGCCCGTGAACAGTGCAAGAGACGGTTCCTAAAACTCTTAAATAAGAACGGTCTCTTGCACTGTTCACGGGTCCTACTGAGACGTGTCGGTACGCGATTGGTTTAATTTTTTTTTTTTTTTTTAAAAAAAAAAAAAAAAAAAAAAAAAAAAAAAAAAAAAAAAAAAAAAATAAAAAAAAAATAAGAGACCCCAAAATGGCCTAACAGTCACAATTGTTTAAAACAAATAATTGTATATTTGTCACGTTCTTTGTTTGACACATGTTGTAATAGGATATCTTTTCTTTAAAAAGCATTTTCTTAATAGTAGATCTTGAGAGGTAGACGTAAGAGGTTCAGTCGAAGTATCGGTCATTGTTCGATATCTAGCTTCAACTGAAGAACGTGACAACACCTTTTGCTTAAGCATTCTCCAAATGACAAGAGAATCAACAAGTGTCACCACTTAACCAGTGAAAGACATTTTGTTAGCAGACAAGATATCCAGTAAGAATCAGAAAATGCTACTAACCAAAGTTAGGTGTTGGCATGAAACATAATACAATGACCTGGAGTTCATGTTAGTAACGGACAACTAGTTCATATATAAGAGCGTCTCCAGCACTAACACAAAGGTTTATAATAGAAATAAAGAAACAAATATAGGTTTGTAATTCATTTTGTGGCTTCAAATCACCATATATAATTTTTTTTTTTAAAAATAAATAAATTATAGGAAAATAGTTTTTTGTAAATGGATGTTTTCATGTATTAACGAATCTGCAGTTTCTTCGAACTTCTCCATCGACCAAGCTCTTAGAGTTCAAAATGTTCCCCATCTTCACCATCGACTTTGAGAATTGCTCGAAGAAAGCCACCTGATCCTCCGCGTACTTGCTCACTATCCGCCGCGTCTGTATACCGAACATGCTCGTGTACATCTCCTGGTCCGAGCTCAGCAACCCTTCTCCTCTCAGCAACGTGTGGTAGATCGAGTTGTCGAAGAGATTCGGCGTCACATTGTCCATAGCCGTCACGTTGCTGTCACCTTCTCCACTGCTCTCCGGACATAACTCTCTGAGGCTCCCCAGGTATGTCTCCGACACAGGATTGAGAGCTGACGTCACCCGAAAATCACCGTAGATCCGTGAGCGGAAGTTCCGGCATTGTGCCTTCCCGATCGTGTGAGCTCCTACGTACATAAGGTTTAGTGATATGTTTGATGTTACAATAATCCGGTTTACCATAATACCAATATTAATTCCCGGTTTAGTTTGGTTTAGAGTAAATCTTACCTGAAAGAGCGACCATGTCTTCAACAGAGAGCCCCTGGTAATAGAATTTAGAGATGATGCTAACTAAACCCTCTTCAGGAGTTGGAAGGTTGGTTGTCGCAAGCTCGTAGCTTGCTGTTTTTGAATCTTTTCTTCCCACAGGAACGTCCCAATAAGGTCCACCAACCTTTTATCAAATCAATTTTAAAATGTTTCAGTTTCATAATTTCATATCATACTATATAATATACATGAGGGACTAATATATACCAGGATTGTAGCGTCTCTAGCAGAAATTGTGAGAAGATCAGCACAGGAAACGATTCCAGGACATTCTGATTCGATTATGTTCTTGATTCTGTCTACAATTTTGTATCCTTTCAATGAGTTTATGTTGGGAGAAGCTTTCTTCTCTCCCTGCAGTGTCTCTGTCTCGTCTAGTAACACCGATGCATCGCATCCCTGCAATACAATTTCAGCTAAAAAAGAGGCGGAAGATTTCTTGTATTTCAAGCAACGTGTGTGTATGTACTTACTTGGACAAAGCAGTCATGGAAATGTAAACGAATAACTATGGCGGCATTTCTAGGATCTTCCTTCACTATGCATTCCATTTCTTTCTTGATGAGGTCAAACACGGTGGGGCAAGTAGACTTGTAATAATCTAGGGTTAGTGGAAGATCCTTTCCTGGTACATCAAAGGAAAAGCAGGGGATAAAAATGGCATGAATGATAAAGATCACAAGGAGGAGTTTCATATTGTTTTTCTCTTGAAACCCTTTTTAGTTCAATTTTTGTGGGGGGGGGGGGGGGAGATGTAAAAGTGTGTAGTGGGAGAAATTGGGTGGGACTTCAAAGAGATATATAAGTTTTAGAGAAGTAGGCATTGTAAGAGCATTCATAATGATAGACTCTATTGTGGAGTCCTTAGAATTTATTTATTTTTGAATTTATTTTTCAGATTAAAAAAAAGGAAAAAAAAATATTAATCAATCGCGGTCGCCACGTGTCGCAAATAGTGCAATGATCAATCTTTATTTAGGAATTTTAAGGATCAAATTTTTAGGTTTTGATGGAATCCACTGATTATTTAATTATTTTTTTCGCTAAGGACTCTTCCTTAAAAGTTTCTGCTGCGGATGCTGTGAGGTTTTAGATTTCTTGTGTCAGAAGGGTCTTAACAAGGTTGGTTAAGTGAGATGCAACTAATTATGTGAGATGGTTGTTGGGGTTTCCTATGACCTAAAGATAAATTAGATGAAAGTTAATTTCAAAAAATAGTATAGATGGTTACCACACCGAAATCATATATTATCATAAAATTTACTATTTCCACATTTATATTCTGATTTTGTTTTAAAAAGTAGTTCTTTTGTGTGTGTTTGCATTAGCTGCAAGCCTGCAACCAGGTTCACTAAAAATTGATTCTGGAAGTCTCGTTGTTTTGGTTGATTCCTCAACTGTTTTTTTTTCTTTATTTGGTCATCAAAATAACCTTTTCTATGGTAACACAAAATTAACAAATTAAAATATATAATTTCGTAACTCAATTTTCATATTTTCGAAATATGGTTTGAACGCCGGTTGGGACACGACAGCGACACTAATGCAAACCCTGCTCCAAATTATGTAATATCTCATCTTATATAGCTATCTAATAGAGGTGAATTTGGAAGTATAACCACCTAATTTGCATAAATTTCGTCAGTAATTTTGTGAGATATGTAGGTCGCCAAAAGGTTGCATGAATAATTTTCAGGTCGATATTTGAATTTCTCTTATCCTCAGCAATAGTTTTATATATATTGTTTTGTAATTATACTGTTAATTGTTCTGTTGCTCTGTATCCTTTCCCTCAAATAACGAAAGATCAAAAGTAGGAGGGAAATTATGATTCACTCATTGGCGTCTTATTGAATTACACGATTTGATTAAAAGACACTAAAAAACTTAAAATAATAACAACGTAGTCCAACAATCTATGATAAAACTTTAATTTATCTTATTCGTCGTAACCTTGTTATTAACTTATTATTTAAAAAACATTTGCAGTCTTGAAAAGGGTTTTAAACAAGGTTATATAGGGCAGGGATGCATTAGTTGGAAGAAACTTGTGTTAGGTGGTTTTGGTAAAGAGGTAGGAGCTTTTTGATGACGTATTCATCTTAGATATTGCAAATGCATTTTATTATTCGATTCTAGTGCGACAATACACCAGACAAACAAGTATTGGATTGCTAATTAATTATGGTAAAAGAAGTTTAACTACAAATCTCCTTGGTTCAAGCTACTTAAACCAATGGAGTCATGTCTTATACATTTTGAGATTTTGATGGACAATTCTCGCAAGAAAACCAGCCTCTTTCTACTTTGATATGTTTTTCATGCAACAGTACATACACTTTTGGAGTGAGTGCAATGGGAGAAGACATGAATGAAGAACATCATCAGGCCCATCTTGCCTAAGAAGGCAAGCTATAGATCAGGGAGTTGGAAACAAAATTTCTTTCAAACGATGGGAAAAACTAGATATGAGAAAGCTATGGAAGTGTGGGCAGTGGGTTGCTTCAATATGATATTTTAAGTATTCATCAAACTAAAAAAATTGTAGTCTTTAAATCATTGGTTTAGTTGATACGTTTCAAAACAGAGATGCATCTATTATTCTATGGGCAATTATTTTAAATAGTTATTTTAAGTTTTTGTCACAAAAATATTATTCGAAAAATAAAATGATTAAAATATTTTTTTTTTTTTTTTTGAAATTTGAAACTCTATTTCCAAACTCACCTTTTAACTCTGAACTCTAAGTCTAAATTAGTTAACTATAGGGGTATAAATGCATGTACATGCATTTTTTAGCTTCTAAAAAAACTTATTTTTGTCATTTTCTTCCTTAAAAACTATTTTATGAAAAATAAACTAAATGAGACTATCTAAGGGAATTTCTCTTAATCTATTGTAAGAAATGTTATCAGTTGATTAGTTTTAAGAAAAGAAAATTAAAGATTTTGCTTATGTATGTTGAGACGTTTTAGCAAAAAGATAGTTGTGGATTAATTAGATTAACCTTCACATCCTCAAATGTTATTTGTGCAGATATTGTTGCTGACCTTTCTCTTCTATAATGTAATTTACCATCAAACCTTTCTCATGACCCACACATATACTTGAGCTACTTTTACTATTGTTTAGAATCTTAAATTCTAGGAGCGCCAAAAACGTAAACTTCAGTGATTTAATTGGTGGTCTTGTGAGACCCGCATGAATAATATTAAAAATAAAAACCTAACACAATAAATCCGTCTGAATCTATTAATCTAAACAAAGACTTGACCGTAATTGACTTGACGTTTATGAACTTATTATAAAGCGAGATGTTCTTTCACAATCTCTCCACGGTCTCAACTCCTACATGTTCTCATTTAGTTGAGTTATGATTACTTTTTGTTAGTGGTTTATATACAGTAAAAGCAAAGAATTTCGAAACCAATAGTATATACTCAATTATTGCACTTTTTTAGGATACCATGTTACAGAAGAGAAAGAACAAGAAAAATGGGCCGAGAAATCTAATCGAAAGGTATGATGTTACAGCAGAGATTTTTGTCATCTTATCCAAGATGGCAACCAAATCATGAAAAATGCTTGAAGAAGTATAGTGGTGTGTCTAATTTAAAGGAGAGAAGTTTCCAAAGTGTATACACACATCCAATAATAATTTAATAATTTCACATGGGAGACTTATGAGTAGGAGACAAATGACTCCATGGGGAAGTATACCTGACAAAAGCAGGCATTCAAAGCAAAGCAAAAAAGTTTGGTGCTAAGGGACATACCCACTTTCTTCTTTAACAGCAACCAAGCAACATGGCATTTACTAATCCATGTTTAAGAAAACTTTTTAGCATATTAGTTCTAAGTTCATAGACTTATCATATACTAACAAGTTTTTTTTTTGGTAAACCATATACAAACAAGTTAAGAAAATAATATTCTAGAACCCATCTATATACATATGAGAGTGAAAGAGAAGCCAATCCAAATTCTCACCTTTTTTCTCAACTACTCATCCACATAAGTGTCAAAAACAAAAAAAATCAAATCATAATATTTATAAATTATCTAACATATTGGCGAAAAAGTACTGTCAGCTTAATCCCCATTACTAATGAAATAAATATATTAGTATAGAGAGAAACAGTACACTCACTCGTGTAGGATGAATGATAGATAGTACAAAGACCCACATGAGAAAATACAAATGAGTCTCCCCAAAAAAAAAAGCTTGGAGGCATTAACGATGTATACAATTCTAATAAATCCTAATATACATCCACTCATGAGACCCACAATGCGAATTATTATTTGTACTATGATGATCAAATTTTCATAAAGTCCAAAAACTGATTTACTTGAATGTTTAACAAGAAGGGCAAAAGTCTTATTACAACACCATACCCATTTATAACGTTATAGGTGGTTTCTCCCCACTTGATTTTGCTTAGCTGTAACCAATAGTATAAAATCCAAATGACTGTAAAAAAATTCAAAAGATAAAAGCATAAACAAGAAGTTGGAAGTAATTTACTAATCTATGTTTTGTCCTTTTCCTCAAGAATAAAAAGACAGTCAGTAAATCCAGTTGGGTTACCTTCAATGCAAAAAAAAGAAAAAGAAACTCTATATTTTGGGAGAGAGAGAGAGGAGAGAGGAACCAAAAGGCTGCAACACTTTTTATGACCAAGACAGGACTGAGAAAGAAGAAGAGTATTAAAGGAATGAGGAAGAGGAACAGCTCCTAACCTAATTAAGAAAATAGGTTTTCATATTCCTTCTTGTTTGTTGAGTGGGTCTCATCCTATTTCCATCTCAAAAAAGCTGAATCTTTTTTTATAGTTGTGGGATTGATTGTAGCTCAGTGAACGAGAGAGAGAGAGAAGTAAAAACTAGTAAATGTTATGTCTATCCTATCATGTGGTTATTATCAACAAAAAAAAAAATAAGAAACAAAAAGGTAAGTGTTAAACCAATGAGCATTTCTTACATATCACTTAATGAGAGAGAGCTCAAAACAGACAACTCTGGTTTGGTGGGTATTGATGTACTCTGTCTCTTCTACTGTTTGTGTGGTTCGAACCGTGTTTTGGGAACTACATTCGATTTCCTATAAGATTATCTCTATAAAAGAAAGTGGTAAAGAGAATTAAATTTTTATAGAGAAACTGTACTATTTTTTCATTTCAAGAATTCGCTTACTAACATTTTCTCCTTCATATCTACTATATCTGAAAGTGGCTTGTCTTGTAGTTCTTCAATTGAGAGAAAACAATGGTCTTAGAATTGCCATGTGGTGATACATACTCCTAGTATTCAATTATAAGAGTGATTCAATAGGCTCCAGCTTTTCCTGATTCTAAACACACAAGAAAAAAAAAATATCAGACACAAAAGACACTGAGGCTATATCAGAGGGTAAAGAGATTGGGAACAAGCTGTTGAGGTAAGTAACGTTTTTTCAAAAAAAGAAGCTAAGCTATACTTATTGTGTTGGCAATGGAGTCTCCAAGGATCCATGGAGAAGGTGCTGAGGAGAAGAGTAGTTGTGAATCAGGATGGACTATGTACATAGAAGACACCTTCCATGGAAACCATCACTCTGAGGTTGTCTATGAAGAATACGATGATGATGATGATGATGATGTCCGTGGAAAAGAGGTGGATGATGATGATGGTGATGATGATAGTAGTGAAAATGGGAGCGATGACTCGATGACTTCTGATGCATCTTCATGGCCTAGCACTCAGCTTCAAAGGAACATCAAGAATCATGCAGCTGCAAAGAAGAGCAATGCCAAACAAGTCAGTCATCAAACAAAGAACAGAGCTTATGAAAAGTTCAGCGATGAAGAAGAGGAATCTGAGTACAAGGCTAGAACAAGAACCACTACAACTAGTCGTGTTCAAAGTAGAGGTAAGGTGAGCAAAACCAAATAAGACTCCTCAATACATGGTTTTTTAATCCAATGTCAAGGAAAAAAAATATCAGAATCAAGACCATGTAGTTGTTTACTTTCATTTAAGATGTATGTTGTAATTGCATCGCTTTCTGTAACAGGATTATGTTAAATCCCGTTCCTGTAACTTTATCTGCCTTGGAGCTATGCTAATAATAATATCTATCTTTTTTCTGTACATACTCCGTTCTAACACAAAAAGGGAACATTTCAATAGTCCATAGCCTTTGAAAAAGCAAAACATGTACACGAACTACACATTCATCATTCAAACAAGTTCAGATCCAAATGATTTGAGTTTTGGATAAAACAAAGAGGTTGATGACAAAACAGGAGTTTCTAAGGTTTTTACTAGGTGTGGCCCCAAAGTAGCTATTAGCTAACTCACCATAGCTTTGCCTGATAACAAAGAGTTTCTGCTTTCAATGCCTTAACATGATTCTTTTTTTTTTCAAAGAACAACTTACAATCATTCAAGATATGTCATTATCAACTCTCACAAAACTTCACATAACCAAAAAATTCATAAAATAATATTTTACATCAGGAAAAGAGTTAAAGATTGTTCCCAAAAAAGAACCTGTTTGTGATTTTATTCTCACCTTTTCAACACAGTAAGAACCATGTAGCTTCTGCATGTTCACAACAGTAAATACATGGCCAAGGTTTAACCCTCAACTTTAAATAGTTAATATGTACCGGTTGTTTGGCTCTATATTGTCCAAAAATGTATATTCTACGGTACATTTGACCTTTAAACCGTAACTGTTCCAAATTCCATAAATCTCAGATTCAATCCTGAATAAATATAAATGTACCTATCAGAAATAAAAAAAGCAAAAAGAGGAAGAGTTTCTACTACTACAGGTATTTCAACTGAAAGTCAAAATCTCAGTAACAGAATCAATCGATGGATCAATACTTTTAGATAGCATGATGCGTAACTGTAACTTGTAATCAATATACATTTTAAGTCTTAGAAAATGACTGAAAAGTCATTGAATAGAGAGCAGAAAACAACAAAGATTTTTTAGCTGGCAGCTTGCTAAGAGAGGACCGCCATCACGTAGATGTGATTCTCAAGTCACTTTCGAGACTGTAATCTAAAATCCACCATGCACGTGCAGAAGCAATAAACAGGTAGATGATAATGAAATAAGGGTCGTCCAATCTAATTCTAAGACCCACAAAATTGTGAGAGATGAAGACCAAGAAAATGCACAACACATTGGACTTGGTCTACCAATTTCAACTTTCAAGAAGACCGTAGAAACCAAACGAGCAAAGGCCAAGAACCATGCATTTCTGCACACGTTCCACTGGTATTCGAAAATGACATCCAAGGAAAAGATTATCAAAAGGCAACGACCAATCATTATGAGGAGCTTCAGTAACATATCTCATTGCCTAGGAAAACAATATCATTGGAGAAACAAAACTAACCTTAGAGCATAATTAACCTTTAAGAACTCAAATAAATCTCTTAATAACTTTTTAAGAGAGAGAAAAATGAAAAAGCAAATTATTATGTGGGAAAGGAATAGAGAGAAACAAAGAAAACTAAGAGCATGATTAGCCCTAAGAGTTATTCAATCACGGGCCGTCACATGTCAGTAGGGCCCATAAATAATATAAGAGTTGGGTTCTTAGAGAAGAATTTTAAGGGGTAGTTTTTTTAAAAAGTGAGTTCCACTCTTTAAAAACCCACTTTAAGAGTCACCATTAATCATAGTCTAAGAGAAGAAGTTAGAACTGCCTCTTCCATAAGGTCTGCAAGAGCCCAACTCTTCCTTTTAAAAAAATAAAATAATTTTTAATTAAATTTGAGCTTAAGAGCTCACTTAAGGTTAATCCTGTTCTGTTCTTAGTTCTCAAAAAAAAAAAAAAAAACTGACCTTAATCAATAATCACTATAACCGTGGAAATGTTCGGCAAAGAGATTAGGCTTATGTGATGGTTATTAGTGAAGATTTTGACATTTCCGAAAGTGTCCACGTGGAGATGAGTGTCCTAGAATTAATCATGTGTTTTCGTAATACTTATCTCTAAATTTTATTGTATTTTGTGGGCAAGAACAATTTGTACGGTTTGTTTAGCCATTTGAACTTTAATAAAATATCAAAATGTTGACAACAATATATACATATTATTTATAATTTTTATTATTAATTTCAGATACAATATTTGTTCTGCATGCATTTCTCATACAAGTAGAACAAGAGAGCCTTTGTGTGAGTTTCTTGTCTCCGCACAACATGTTACTTTGGTTTGCTGAAAAACTGCAGAACTAATTAAACAATTTTCATAATTAGAAAAGCAACTTCTTTGTTAATAAATAAAGAAACATTTCTTACGAATAATCTCCGGCTAGATATTAAAACGAAGGGGCCGGGAGGAGCGGCTCTGACATGGTGGAGGAAAGCGACGGAGCAGAGGACAGAGACGATGAGAGCATAGAATCCAAATCCGACCATCATAGAGAAACAGGCAACGATCACATCCATCGCCGTCTGAATGCTAATTATCATCTTCAGATTCTCGAGTTGGTTACAACGTTGAGATGTTTTGGACGAAGAAGAAGCAGAGAGAGCTGAAACTTTGAAAACAGAATGCATTGCACTTGGACCAATGAAACTCGCATTTGCCACATTACGTGATAAACTCCAATTACCAAAACATTTTTTGAACACACAATACTATCTTTTTAGCAAAAAAAAATAATACTAACTTTAAGCAAAAAAAACTAATATATAAAATGTAATAAAAAATAACATACAAAAAAAGAAAAAGATCTGAGGTTAAATAAATTAAATTTGGATAGAGGTCAATACAAAGATATAGCAGAAAGAGAGGCTCTAGCCTGGAGATGTCACAAATAAAGAACATACTTTAGTATAAAGTAATAATAATTGTTTTATATCTTCATTGTTCTTAAGACAAGTTAAAAATTTGTCTTAAGAAAGACATAACAACAAAGACTCAGAACAGTGTCTCTAAGACTTGTTTCTATATGAGTAAACAGTGTCTCTAAGGCTTGTTTTCGTAGGATTGGCGTCTTCTTCCAGAATGTACTGATAAAAAGAACTAGGTAAACAAGTCTTTTGTCTTTTTAACAAATTCAAACAACAGTAAAAAGAATACTAAGATTAATTAATCAATGAAATAATATGTTAAAGGCTTAAGTTTTTTTACTTAACAATAGAATGAAACAGTATTATACAAAAAAGTAATAGAATGAAACAATGGAATGCAACCATGGATGATACATGTGTTCTCTGCAAGAGAATGGAACAATGGAATTTAAGAATATATAATCAATGGAATTATGGAATTTTAAAATATATTTTTTGAATGAATTTAAAATTTATTTGATTCTATGATCAAAGAAATTTACCAATTTTGATTCTATATTTGATGTACAAAAGTATTTGTTTGAATACATTTTACATACGTCCAAAAAACATATTTTTAAAATCTAATGAACTAAAAATTGGAAAACACAGAAAATATGAATCAACATCAAAATACAAGTGAGTGGAAAGGATCAAAATCTACAGAAACTGTTGTTGTGATCTAGGCCTCGATTGGCACAGCGGATGATAAAGCAGTAGCAGTATGCTGCAGAAGCTGTATGCTACAAAAGCTGTATGCTACAAAAGCTGTATGCTCTCATTAAAGTTTTTAATAAAGTGATTGGTAAAGCAGTAGCAGTATACATTTTAAAATTATCATAAAAGTTAGTATATAATATATAAATTATCATAAAAGTTAGTATATAATATATAAATTATCATAAAAGTTAGTATATAATATATTTTAAATTATAATATATATTAATAATATATTTGTAATTAAAAATAATAAATCTTATTTAATAATATAAATTAAAATAAATTTTAAATGTCAAATATTATTATTTTGAAAAAACTAAATGTAAAATTTATTTAAAATGTAAAATTTAATTAAAAATGTAAAATTTATTTAAAAATGTAAAATTTATTTAAAAATATTATAAAAATTTTGATATAAAATTAATTTTTAATATTATTAAATAAATTAAAATAAATTATATATTATTTATTATTATTTATTTATTGGTAGAGCTGTAAATAATTCATCTATAATATTATCATAAAAACTAATATATGATATAAAATTTATTTATTTCTGAATAATATATATACGTTTATTTTATGATATATAATATATATTATTTTATGTTTTGTTATTACAATAATGAATGATATGTGCAATATATAAATTATATTATGTTTTAAATGTGAAATATTGTTCTTTTAAAAAAGTAAAAACTATTTTTAAAAAAAAATTATTTTTAAAAATATAATTTTTAATTATAAAACATAATTTTATATATTAAATAAAAATAAATGAATTATATATAATTATTTTTAAAAAATTATATATTCTAGCTGCAAATGCTCTACCAAAAGCTTCATATGAGAGCATTGAGGAAAGAGCATTTGGAGAGCATTAGCATCTTGTAAATGCTTTTCTAAATGCTTATGTAACAAATGTTGATTGGATAATAACAAGCATAATGCTTATGCTAATGCTCTACCAATCAAGCCCCTAGTATCATGTTTATGGTGAACGTATTCCACTTTATATAACAAGATATATAATAACTAGATATATAAACCAATCCTAACATATATGGATATGGCCGACATTACAAAATTAAAGTACAATAAGCCGTAAAGCCCAATCATTATTCAAACATATAGCATATGAGTCTCCCGCAAACTTCACACATTAATATAGAAGTATAAATACATTGATAGCTTACCACTTGCCTTTCAATGGGAAATTGAACTGTTTATGTGCTCCATAACTCTTACTTTCCCTGAAGTGACCAATTTGCTACACTTACCCACATTTTCACCAACTTCCTCGATCTTCTCATCAAATCCGTCTATTTTCTTAACGATTTCTTGCATCACAAGTTTCACGGCTTCCTCATCTCTTGTCTGCACACCAACCTCCACCGTCTCCAGAATCGATGAGATACTTATTATTAGCTTCTCGACTAGGCTCTCTATCGTCTTCATCGCTTCCATGTTGATTTTTGTACTGTTCTCCATCAATAGTAACAAATTTGTCTCTGACTCCAAAGCCTTTTGATAGTCCTTCACCATCTCATTGACCCATATCCCTGCGGTTCCAACCATTTTGGTCAATCCAATCGCAACCGTAGCCACCACGGGAGGTGCAACCACTGTGCATAAATACATAGACAAGACAAAAATGGATAAAAACGCAGCCCCGAAAACAATAGTCGCTAGTATCCTCCTTTTCTTTACATTCTTCTGCTTCTTATCAAGCTTTACTTGCATCTCATGGAACTTCTTGAGAAGCATAAGCTGCTCCATGCAGACAGAAGTGCACTGTTCCAAGAAGTCGTCACCAAAAGGATCTCCCATAGCTTTAACCTTATGCAGATCCTCTAACGTACCCTCGTACTTCTTCTTGTTTCCTCCAAGATCCATGTCCATCGACTCTTTTTCAAACTGCTTGATCACAACTCGAATGCTCAGCATGCTTATCTCTGCTTTCTTGACGCACTTCTCCACAGTATTAAATAGATTTAACGTCTTTGCGGTACTCTCATAATAGAGATCAACCAAAGACTTTAGTTCTTCGTTCTTCAACACATCTTCTTTGCTGTCAATAATGATCTTCGCCACATTTTCGCTCAGTTCACGTAGGTACCCGCAGACTAGGGATAAATCTTCAGTCCTCTTGCCTCCTCCAGCGTTGAACGAGCGGATCAGATTGCTGGTGTGTAGGTGAAGTGAAGAATCAAAGGATGTGAGCTCTGGGTCTTCTTGACAAGCGGATACGTAAGATTTCACGTAGTTTGCTGCGTAGTTTGGGAGCTTCTCGGTTAGGAATGTCTTAAGCGGTGAAGTGATGACTCCTTTCTTCTTAGAACTCACATATTCTGAGTATTTCAACAGTACTTCAGAGAACAATCGAACAAACGCTATTGACATATTGTGATGAAGCTAATCTGGAAAGGATTAATAATCAAGAAAATTAGGGCAAAGCATATACCAAGTTTAAGTTAACATCATGACAATTAGCTTGATGGTGCATTTATTTGTTAAGATTAATTTAAATTCCGAGCATATGGCATGAATAATCTTACTTACAAGCAAGGAGATAACGCATCAAAGATGGGATGGGGTTGAAGTAATAGACTATTACCTGAACTTGGATAAGATTCTTGCTCAAGACAAGAGAATGTCGAGATTACTTATGCCTCTGATCTACAAGTATCTATAGATTGTTACAATTATAAACTTAATATACATATTTATAGACATCAACAAAATCAAGAGTCAGTCAACCTTGAAACTACGAGGAGAAAAAGTCGATCTGGTTGGGAGTTGGCAGTCATAATGTGGAGCAGAAAAATCAATATAGCAACGATTATAACCTTATTGAATAGTCAAGTTAACCTTTTACAATGTATGGCAAATAACCATTCTTGTTGCCACAATTGAGTTGGAGAATATAGCTAGGATACTAGTCCATTTTATATCTGTAAACGAAAATTAAATAATATATTTTTTGTCAACGTTAATCTTAAATGATTTGGATGACATATCATATACGACGGTCAAACCCATTAGTCGAATTGTCGAAAGCTAGGTTTTCTAATAATGTTGTTATATGTTGTTATACTATTAGAAATTTTCAAAGAGAACACAACAGTGCAAAAGCCATACCAGAAAATTATTCTGGTTATACAAGACCACGCTAAACTGATGACTATGTGCACAGACACGGAAATCAATATCAAAAAGAGACAGAGCCCAAAAAAATTGAGAAACTGAGATAAAAATGAATCTAAAAATTAAAAACTAAAATTCAAAAACTAGTAAAACAATCATCATTTAAATAAGGAGAAAAAAAAATCTACTGGAGGAAACCGTAAATCCATCATTTGATTCTCATACCAAATCCACATTACTTTAATTATTTTTAGATTTTCTTTGGGAATGAGTCCAAAAAAACAGTTTATTTATGTGTATCTGGCATAAAACGAATAATATAACAGTAGTGGTAAAATTATCATGGATTTGTTTGCAGAGCCTATAACAAATATCATAACCATGTTCACAAAAAATGTGAATTAAGGTGTGGGTTACATGTTCATTGTGGTAGGAGTTATCAATGTGAACCTAGTTATTAAAGGTGGCAATGCCTTAGTCGAACGTTATTCTGATTGTATTGAAAGTTAGACACGTTATTCTGATTGTATTGAAAGTTAGACGGCGAATTCTGTACCTCTCCAAAATGGTTTTATTGGAGAAGAAGATATTTGGAGGAATATTTCAAAACCTCACATCAAAATATTAGTCAATGATTTCTTGCACATAAATATCGCACAACTCTAGTTAACATGAAAGATTTTTAAAAAGAATCTAGAAACAAGTTCTTGAGAATTTTGCAATTTAGCCTTAAATCTAGAAAATAAGATATTTAAGACCGTCTCTTAAATCCCACTAATAGATTCTTCCTAAGAGACTCCCATTAATCATGCTTTAAGAGTCGTCTCTTAGCCGAAAAGTGTATAAAATATATATATATCAAATCATGAGTTAAGAACCTCGGTTAAGAGACTGAAGATAATTATGCATTGAGTTCAATGTCAACTCAAACTATACTAAATGGACGCTGCAGAGAAATTACTCGCCAAACATCAGTATGGAATTATTTCCAATTGAAACGGTCATCTATACATGTTTGCTTTCCTTAACTAATAACTCCCATATTGATGTTGAAATCGCAGAGGCTGGTCATGCCATCCATATGGATGGAGCACACCCTCTTTGCTTGATCCACGCTCTTAGAAAATTCTTAACAAGAGTACATATAAACTCTTCAAGAGACAAAGCTATCGCAGAAGCTCTTTCTAACACTTAAAGAAACATAAAGCAAACTGCTGAAATCTGATAAATGTATTAACATATTTTTTGCAACATGAGAGATTGTTTTGATCATGATTAGTGCAGAGAAGTGTGTGTTTTAAGGGGAAAATAAATTTATTTTAAACAATCTTATATATTTGAATACTCTATTGCTCCTCTGTGTCTAATATAGAAGAAACTATGGTGCTCACGCATCACATTCACATGTACAGTTTCCTCCATTACACGCACAGACACAAGGACTATCAGACCTGCAGTCCTTAGGACAGATAATTTTGCAGTCGTTATCTACGTTGCAAACTGCAGTGTGCTTTATTATAGATGCTACCGGCGCCATGCAGCTACCTCCAAGACAATTCACTTCTTCCTCCACCATCTCTCTTGCATCAACCAAATGCGAACCTTCACATAGACACAACAAAATTTAATACAAAGCCAGACCAAAGAATTATATAAAACAAAGAAGAAGCATACAAAGTGCTATGACTGTGAGGGAGAACAAGAAGACAATCTTGAGAGATGTTTTCTCCATTGCTAATTGTGATATTGGGATGTTTTCTAATTTGTTTTGATTGTACAAGTAATGATAAAGAGAAAGTCTGGTCGTCTTCTTTTATATAAGGAATTTAGAAACGGCAGCAAATCTTCTTGTAAAGGCCATACCAAGTTTAGTTGATTTATAGTATCAAGGTCTAGAGGGAAATAATCTAACAGTTGTCTTTAGAACACAACGAGGATGTATTAAAAGATTAGGTGGAATTTACATTTAGATGTAGTAGTGATTTTAAACAATAATCAATTCGTTAATTACATCATTATATAATCTCTATTTCTATTACATATGACTAGGTCTTGGCATAAAATCCGGAATCCGAAATCCAAACCAAACTCGAACTGAAAAACCCGACTCGTTATCTGACCCAAAATATAAAAATACCTAAACGGGTTTTGTAGGATGATACAAAAAATATCTGAACCCAAAGTGTTATTAACCGAACCCGAACGGATAACCCAAAAAATCTAAAATTAATAGTTAATATAAATATTTTAAAATATATATAAGTATTTTAATTATTAAATTCATTATTTGTGGTAGTATGATATATAATAATAAATATTAGAATTTTAATAAATGCTTTAAGTACACAATTAGTTATAAATAAGTATTTTATAATTTGCTCATTGAAATAACAAGTCTACTCTCTATAAGACAATACATATTGTTTACAAATGATGTTTGTTTTCATGCTTGATTTAACATTTTATTGTTATTTTATCAACTTTATGTGTGGTAGATTATTTTTTCTTTAATTTAGACATTTTTCTTTATGTTTTGCTTCAAAATTTTGTTTTTCACTTCAGTTATATCCGAACCGAACTAATATAAGCCGAATCCATATGATATATGGTTACTTTTTATGGGTTTTAGGATGCATTTTGAACCAAACCCAAAATGTTATTACCCGAACCCGATCCGTACTAGTAAAATTTTAGTATGGACCTATGAGCGTAAACCCGAAAACTCAAAAAATCCGATCTGAACGCCAATCGGATATCCAAACGTCTAAACCTACATATGACGAACAATAATATGCGATATTGATAAACAACTTCACGGACAATAATTTCAATACGTAGCTTTCCTTATAATGAACATACTCTTTCTACAGTATACAACCACAATGAACAACTTTACATGCAATCGCTCATAATTCCAATAAATTTTGCATCCTATAATTTGGAAAAATATGTATCATTTGAGAATTAAACCCCAAACATGGTGTAAAAAACATTAAACCCTCAACAACTAGACTACAATGTTTCTCATTCAGTAGTGATTTTTTATTAAAAATATTATTAGATTCCAGTGTACTTTGGATTATTTAATATCATTCACCGTTCTATTTTTTCTCTCAGTTTCAAAAATATCTTCAAAACATTTTTTTCTTTTAAACTCACTATTTTCCAGAGTCCAACCTCATGATTTTCATGTTATAAGTTTTGAAATCAGATGATTCTTTGAAGAATGGACTCTGTGAACCTGATAACTGAACCTTTTCTTATCTTTTTTCTCTAGCTTTCATGTTCTTAAAATTTTACTGGAAAGGAGACAATATTATGAAAAAAAATATATATATTTGGAACATGGAGACATATTTGAAACACATTCAGGCCTTTAATACTCAACTATTTCAAATCCAAGTTGTATTTAAGACTAGCTGCAGAATTTTTTTTCAAGAAGAATCATAAATTGACTTCAAGACATTATTACATGTGTACTTGCATATCTCTTGTTTTCTTCTCCATCTCAAAAGCAGAAAATAATGTGGTTTTCTATCTCTTAACATTCACAGAAACAGGTTCCAAAATTACAGTTAACAATCTTGCAACCTTTAGGACAGTACTTGATGCATTCATTATCTCTATGGCAAGACGCATTAGTCTCGTAAGAGTCCATTACAGGTGATACCGGCGGCAAGCAGTTACAGTTCTTCTTTCCATCAGGACATTGGCCGCCTAGACAATTCACTTCTTCATTTGCCATCTCTCTTGCATCACCTAAAGACGAACCTTCACAAATACACACCACAAACTTCAATTAGATGATAAAAAAAGCAAAGCAAAAAAAAAATATAGATATATAAAACAAAGAAGAACTGATCATAGTTCTAGAGGAAGAAGCATACAAAAGACTAGGATTGTGAGGGAGAACAGGAAAACAAGTTTGAGAGACGTTTTCTCCATTGCTTATTGTAATCTCAAAAAAGATTCTTGTTTATGTTGTTGATTGTGTGTGATGAATAAAGAAGTCTTACTGTCTTATTTTATAGAAGAAAGTTAAACGGAAACAAATATTTTTTAAAAATGTTTTACCTAATCAAGTCAGATACTATTTTGATTACATATTAGTCCACCTTGTGTGCTTTTTTTAATTTTAGGAAATCACTTTATAGTTGGATATCTGTTGACAAAAAATGTTGAATAATTTTGTTTTTGTAGATGTAAATAATATATTGTTTGAAAATAAATACAAGAGAATAGAGTATTTACAACACAATGTACAAAGGGCCAATGCTATTATTGCCAAGGGAGAGAGACAAGAAATTTTTTCAAATTGAAATTGTTTTTCCTTTAGCAAAAGCCAAAGCAAAGAATGAAAGAAACAGCACAAAAGCTACTGCAAAAAC
>MU107178.1:21152-31523 GCA_012274485.2 Sinapis alba | reverse complement strand
ATCAGGCCATGAAAAGTCGACCCATATATACTGATAGGCTGAAACGATCAGCCTTATCCAAACTGAATGGAAGGATTTAACTCAACGGACCATGGACTGTCCAGACTGGTCCGATCAGTACATGAAAAATAACCCATACGTACTGATAGGCTGATACGATCAGCCATAAGTACTGCCTGGAAGAACCAAGGACTCTCCAGCCTGGTCCACGAGGCAATGAAAAATCGACCCATACATACTGATACGCTGATATGATCAGCCTTAACAATACTGAATGGAAGGATTAACTCAGCGGACCATGGACTGTATGGACTCGTCCCATCAGTACTTGAAAAATTACCCATACGTAATGATAGTCTGTTACGATCAGCCATCGGTACTGCCATGAAGGATCAAGGTCTACCCAGATTGGGCCAACAGGCTATGAAAAAATGATCCATATGTACTGGTAGGCTTATATGATCAGCCTTATCTGTCATGAATGCAAGGATTTAACTAATCGGACTATGGACAGTCAAAACTGGTCCCATCGGTACATGAAAAATGACCCAGACGTACTGATAGGCTTAAATGATCAGCCATCTGTACTGCCTTGAAGGACAAAGTTATGCCTAGAATGGTCAATCATGGCATGAAAAATCGACCGATACGTACTGATAAGCTTATATGATCAGCCTTAACCATACTGAATGGAAGGATTTAACTCAGCGGACCATGGACTATTCGGACTGGTCCCAACTGTAAATGAAAAATGACCCATATGTACTGATAGGCTGGTATGATAAGCCATCCGTACTGCCTGGAAGGACTGAGGACTGTCCAGACTGGTCCATCAGGCCATGAAAGGTCGACCCATATGTACTGATAGGTTGATATGATCAGCCTTGTCCGTACTGAATGGAAGGATTTAACTCAACGGACCATGGACCATCCAGACTTTTCCCTTCAGTACATGAAAAATTACCTATACAAACTGATAGGCTGATACGGTCAGCCATACCTACTGATATGATGATACGATCAGCAATCGGTACTGCCTGGAAGGACCAAGGACTGTCCAGACTGGTCCATCAGTCCATGAAATATCGACCCATACGTACTGATAGGCTGATAAGATCAGCCTTAACCATACTGAATGGAAGGATTTAACTCAACGGACCATGGCCTGTCCGGACTGGTCCCAACAGTACATGAAAAATAAACCATACGTACTGATAGGCTGGTACGACCAGCCATCCATACTGCCTGGATGGACGAAGAACTGTCCAGACTGGTCCATCAGGCCAAGAAAAATCGACTCAAACGTACGGATAGGCTGATATGATCGGCCTTATCCGTACTGAATGTAAGGATTTAATTCAACGGACCATGGACTGTCCAGACTGGTCCATTAGGCCATGAAAATTCGACCCTTACGAACTGATAGGCTCAAATGATCAGACTTATCCAAACTGAATGGAAGGATTTAACTCAACGGAACATGGACTGTCCGGACTGGTCCCATCAGTACATGAAAAATGACACATATGTACTGATAGGCTGATACGATCAGCCATCCGTACTGCCTGTAAGGACCAAGGACTGCCAAGACTGGTCCAACAGGCCATGATAAATCGACTCATACGTACCGATAGGCTAATATGATCAGCCATATTCGTACTGAATGGAAGGATTTAACTAAACGGACCATGGACTGTTCAAACTGGTCCCATCAGTACATGAAAAATGACCCATACATACAGATAGGTTGATACGACCAGCCATCCATACTGCCTGGATGGACCAAGGACTGTCCAGGCTGTTACACGAGGCCATAAAAAATCGACCCATACATACTGATAGGCTGATATGATCAGCCTTAACCATACTGAATGGAAGGATTTAACTCAGCGGACCATGGACTCTCCGGACTGGTCCCAACTGTACATGAAAAATGAGCTATACGTACTGATAGGCTGGTAGGATCAGCCATACGTACTGCCTGGAAGGACCGAGGACTATCCAAAATGGTCCATCAGGCCACGAAAAATTGACTCATACGTAATGATGTGCTGATATAATCCGCCTTATCCGTACTGAATGGAAGGATTTAACTTAACGAATCATGGACTGTCCGGACTGGTCCCATCAGTACTTGATAAATGACCCATACGTACAAATAGGCTGCTACGATCAGCCATCGGTACTGCCATGAACGACAAAGGTCTGCCCAGACTCGTCCAACAGGCCATGAAAAATTGACCCATACGTACTGATATGCTTATATGATCAGCCTTATCTGTACTGAATGGAAGGATTTAACTAAACGGAACATGGACAATCCAAACTGGTCCCATCGGTACATGAAAAATGACCCATACGTACTGATAGGCTGATACGATAAGCCATCCGTACTGCCTTGAAGGACCAAGTTATTCCTAGAATGGTCCATCATGCCATGAAAAATCGACCGATACGTACTGATAGGCTTATATGATCAGCCTTAACCATATTGAATGAAAGGATTTAACTCAGTGGACAATGGACTGTCCGGACTGGTCTCAACTGTACATGAAAAATTACCCATACGTACTGATAGGGTGGTACAATCAGCCATCCGTACTGCCTGGAAGGACCGAGGACTGTCCTGACTGGTTCATAAGGCCATGAAAAATTGACTCATACGTACTGATAGGCTGATATGATCAGCCTTAACCGTACTGAATGGAAGGATTTAACTCAACGAACCATGGACTGTCCGGACTGGTCCCATCAGTACTTGAAAAATGACCCATACGTACAAATAGGCTGTTACGATCAGCCATCGGTACTGCCATGAACGACAAAGGTCTGCCTAGACTGGTCCAACAGGCCATGAAAAATTGACCCATACGTACTGATATGCTTATATGATCAGCCTTATCCGTACTGAATGGAAGGATTTAACTAAACGGAACATGGACAATCCAAACTGGTCCCATCGGTACATGAAAAATGACCCATACGTACTGATAGGCTGATATGATCAGCCATCCGTACTGCCTTGAAGGACCAAGTTATGCCTAGAATGGTCCACCATGCCATGAAAAATCGACCGATTCGTACTGATAGGCTTATATGATCCGCCTTAACCATATTGAATGAAAGGATTTAACTCAGTGGACAATGGACTGTCCGGACTGGTCTCAACTGTACATGAAAAATTACCCATACGTACTGATAGGGTGGTACAATCAGCCATCCGTATTGCCTGGAAGGACCGAGGACTGTCCTGACTGATTCATAAGGCCATGAAAAATTGACTCATACGTACTGATAGGCTGATATGATCAGCCTTAACCTTACTGAATGGAATTATTTAACTCAACGAACCATGGACTGTCCGGACTGGTCCCATCAGTACTTGAACAATGACCCATACGTACTGATAGGCTGATACGATCAGCCATCTGTACTGCCTTGAAGGACAAAGTTATGCCAAGAATGGTCCATCATGCCATGAAAAATCGACCGATACGTACTGATAGGCTTATATGATCAGCCTTAACCATACTGAATGGAAGGATTTAACTCAGCGGACCATGGACTGTTCGGACTGGTCCCAACTGTACATGAAAAATGACCCATATGTACTGATAGTCTGGTACGATCAGCCATCCGTACTGCCTGGAAGGACCGAGGACTGTCCAGACTGGTACATTAGGCCATGAAAAATTGACCCATACGTACGGATAGGCTGAAATGCTCAGCCTTATCCAAAATGAATGGAAGGATTTAACTCAACGGACCATGGACTGTCCAGACTGGTCCCATCAGTACATGAAAGATGACCCATAGGTACTGACAGGCTGATACGATCAGCCATAAGTACTGCCTGGAAGGACCAAGGACTGTCCAGAATTGTTCATCAGGCCATCAAAAATCGACAAATACGTACTGATAGGCTGATATGATCAGCCTTAACCTTACTGAATTGAAGGATTTAACTAAACAGACCAGGGACTGTCCAAACTGGTCTCATCGGTACATGAAAAATGACAATACGTACAGATAGGCTGGTACATCAGGCATCCATACTGCCTGGAAGGACTGAGGACTGTCCAGACTGGTCAACCAGGCCATGATAAATCGACCCATACGTATTGATAGGCTAATATGCTCAGCCATATCCGTACTGAATGGAAGGATTTAACTAAACGGACCATGGACTGTCCAAACTGGTCCCATCGGTACATGAAAAATGACCCATGCGTACAGGTAGGCTGATACGACCAGCCATCCATACTGCCTGGATGGACCAAGGACTGTCCAGACTAATCCATCAGGCCATCAAAAATCAACCAATACGTACTGAGAGGCTGATATGATCAGCCTTAACCGTACTGAATTGAAAGACTTAACTCAACGGACCATGGACTGTCCGGAATGGTCCCATCAGTACATGAAAAATAACCCATACGTGATGATATGATGATACGTTTAGCCATCCGTACTGCCTGGATGGACCAAGGACTGTCCTGACTGGTCCATAAGGCCATGAAAAGTCGACCCATATATACTGATAGGCTGAAACGATCAGCCTTATCCAAACTGAATGGAAGGATTTAACTCAACGGACCATGGACAGTCCAGACTGGTCCGATCAGTACATGAAAAATAACCCATACTTACTGATTGGCTGATACGATCAGACATTAGTACTGCCTGGAAGAACCAAGGACTCTCCAGCCTGGTCCACGAGGCAATGAAAAATCGACCCATACATACTGATATGCTGATATGATCAGCCTTAACCATACTGAATGGAAGGATTAGCTCAGCGGACCATTGACTGTATGGACTGGTCCCATCAGTACTTGAAAAATTACCCATACGTAATGATAGTCTGTTACGATCAGCCATCGGTACTGCCAAGAAGGACCAAGGTCTACCCAGATTGGGCCAACAGGCTATGAAAAATTGATCCATATGTACTGATAGGCTTATATGATCAGCCTTATCTGTCATGAATGCAAGGCTTTAACTAATCGGACCATGGACAGTCCAAACTGGTCCCATCGGTACATGAAAAATGACCCAGACGTACTGATAGGCTTATATGATCAGCCATCTGTACTGCCTTGAAGGACAAAGTTATGCCTAGAATGGTCCATCATGGCATGAAAAATCGACCGATACGTACTGATAGGCTTATATGATCAGCCTTAACCATACTGAATGGAAGGATTTAACTCAGCGGACCATGGACTGTTCGGACTGGTCCCAACTGTAAATGAAAAATTACCCATATGTACTGATAGGCTGGAACGATCAGCCATCCGTACTGCCTGGAAGGACCAAGGACTGTCCAGACTGGTCCATCAGGCCAAGAAAAATCGACTCAAACGTACTGATAGGCTGATATGATCGGCCTTATCCGTACTGAATGTAAGGATTTAATTCAACGGACCATGGACTGTCCAGACTGGTCCATTAGGCCATGAAAAATCGACCCTTACGTACTGATAGGCTCAAATGATCAGACTTATCCAAACTGAATGGAAGGATTTAACTCAACGGACCATGGACTGTCCGGACTGGTCCCAACTGTACATGAAAAATGACCCATACGTACTGATAGGCTGGTACGATAAACAATCTGTACTGCCTGGAAGGACCGAGGACTGTCCAAACTGGTCCAACAGGCCATGAAAAATTGACCCACATGTACTGATAGGCTTATATGATCAGCCTTATCCGTACTAAATGGAAGGATTTAACTAAACGAACCATGGACAGTCCAAACTAGTCCCATCAGTACATGAAAAATGACCAATATGTACTGATAGGCTAACACAATCAGCCATCCGTTCTTCCTTGAAGGACCAAGGTCTGCCTAGACTGGTCCAACAGGCCATGAAAGATCGACCCATACGTACTAATAGGCTTATATGATCAGCCTTAACCATACTGAATGGAAGGATTTAACTCAATGGACCATGGACTGTCCGGACTGGTCCCATCAGTACATCAAAAATGACCCTTACATACTGATAGGCTGATCTGATCAGCCATCCATACTGCCTAGAAGGACAAAGCACTGTCCAGACTGGTCCATCAGGCCATGAAAATTCCACTATACGTACTGATAAGCTTATATGATCAGCTTTAACCGTACTAAATGGAATGATTTACCTCAATGGACCAAGGACTGTCCGGACTGGTCCCAACAGTACATGAAAAATGACCCATACGTACTGATAGGCTGGTACGATCAGCCATCCGTACTGCCTCGAAGGACCAAGGACTGTCCAGACTGGTCCATCAGTACATGAAAAATGACCCATACGTACTGATAGGCTGATACGATCAGCCATCCGTACTGCATTGATGGACCAAGGACTGTCCAGACTGGTCCATTAGGCCATGAATAATCGACCTTTACGTACTAATAGGCTGAAATGATCAGACTTATCCAAATTGAATGGAAGGATTTAACTCAAAGAACCATTGACTGTCCGGACTCGTCCCATCAGTACTTGAAAAATGACCCATACGTACAAATAGGTTGTTACGATCAGCCATCGGTATTGCCATGAAGGACCAAGGTCTGCCCAGACTGGTCCAACATGCCATGAAAAATTGACCCATACGTACTAATAGGCTTATAAGATCAGCGTTATCCGTACTGAATAGAAGGATTTAACTAAACGGACAATGGACAGTCCAAACTTGTCCCATCGGTACATGAAAAATGACCCATACGTACTGATAGGCTGATACGATTAGCCATCCGTACTGCCTTGAAGGACCAAGGTCTGCCTTGACTGGTCAAACAGGCCATGAAAAATTGACCCATACGTACTGATAGGCTTATATCTTCAGCCTTATCCATAGTGAATGGGAGGATTTATTTCAACGGACCATGGACTGTCCAGACTGGTCCCATTAATAAATTAAAAAGGACCCATACGTACTGATATGCTTATATGATAAGCCTTAACCGTAATGAATGGAAGGATATAACACAGCGGACCATGGACTGTCCAGACTGGTCCCAATTGTATATGAAAAATGATCCATATGCACTGATAGGCTGGTACGATCATCCATTCGTACTGCCTGGATGGACCATCAACTGTACGGACTGGTCCATCAGGCCATGGAAAATAGACCCATAAGTAATGATAGGCTTATATGATCAGCCTTATCCATACTGAATGGAAGGATTTAAGTCAACGAACCATGGACTGTCCGGACTGGTCCCATAAGTACTTGAAAAATGACCCATACGTACTGATAGGCTGTTACGATCAGCCATCGGTACTGCCTTGAAGGACCAAGGTCTGCCTTGACTGGTCAAACAGGCCATGAAAAATTGACCCATACGTACTGATAGGCTTATATCATCAGCCTTATCCATAGTGAATGGAAGGATTTATTTCAACGGACCATGGACTGTCCAGACTGGTCCCATTAATAAATTAAAAATGACCCATACGTACTGATATGCTTATATGATAAGCCTTAACCATAATGAATGGAAGGATATAACACAGCGGACCATGGACTGTCCAGACTGGTCCCAATTGTATATGAAAAATGACCCATATGTACTGATAGGCTGGTACGATCATCCATTCGTACTGCCTGGATGGACCATCAACTGTACGGACTGGTCCATCAGGCCATGAAAAATAGACCCATAAGTAATGATAGGCTTATATGATCAGCCTTATCCATACTGAATGGAAGGATTTAACTCAACGAACCATGGACTGTCCGGACTGGTCCCATCAGTACTTGAAAAATGACCCATACGTACTGATAGGCTGTTACGATCAGCCATCGGTACTGCCTTGAAGGACCAAGGTCTGCCTTGACTGGTCAAACAGGCCATGAAAAATTGACCCATACGTACTGATAGGCTTATATCATCAGCCTTATCCATAGTGAATGGAAGGATTTATTTCAACGGACCATGGACTGTCCAGACTGGTCCCATTAATAAATTAAAAATGACCCATACGTACTGATAGGCTGATACGATCAGCCATCTGTACTGCCTTGAAGGACCAAGGTCTGCCTTGACTGGTCAAACAGGCCATGAAAAATTGACCCATACGTACTGATAGGCTTATATCATCAGCCTTATCCATAGTGAATGGAAGGATTTATTTCAACGGACCATGGACTGTCCAGACTGGTCCCATTAATAAATTAAAAATGACCCATACGTACTGATAGGCTGATACGATCAGCCATCTGTACTGCCTTGAAGGACCAAGGTCTGCCTAGACTGGTCCAACAGGCCATGAAAAAATGACCCATATGTACTGATAGGCTTATATGATCAGCCTTATCCATAATGAATGAAAGGATTTAATTCAACGGACCATGGACTGTCTAGACTGGTCCTATTAGTACATTAAAAATGACCCATACGTACTGATAGGCTAGGACGATCAGCCATCCATACTGCCTGGAAGGACCAAGGACTGTCCAGACTCGTCTATCAGGCCATGAAAAATCGACCCATACGTACTGATAGGCAGAAATGATCAGCCTTATCCAAACTGAATGAAAGGATTTAACTCTTTGGACCATGGACTATCCGAACTGGTCCCATCAGTACATGAAAAATGACCCATACGTACTGATAGGCTGATACGATCAGCCATCCGTACTACCTGAAAGGACAAAGGACTGTCCAGTCTGGTCCATTAGGCCATGAAAAATCCACTCATACGTACTGATAAGCAGATATGATCAGCCTTAACTGTACTGAATGGAAGGATTTAACTCAATGGACCATGGACTGTCCAGACAGGCCCTAACAGTACATGAAAAATGCCCCATATGTACTGATAGGCTGGTACGATCAACCATCCGTACTACCTGAAAGGACCAAGGACTGTCCAGACTGGTCCATCAGGCCATGAAAAGTCGACCCATATATACTAATAGGCTGAAACGATCAGCCTTATCCAAACTGAATGGAAGGATTTAACTCAACGGACCATGGACTGTCCAGACTGGTCCGATCAGCCATAAGTACTGCCTGGAAGAACCAAGGACTCTCCAGCCTGGTCCACGAGGCAATGAAAAATCGACCCATACATACTGATACGGTGATATGATCAGCCTTAACAATACTGAATGTAAGGATTAACTCAGCGGACCATGGACTGTATGGACTCGTCCCATCAGTACTTGAAAAATTACCCATACGTAATGATAGTCTGTTACGATCAGCCATCGGTACTGCCATGAAGGATCAAGGTCTACCCAGATTGGGCCAACAGGCTATGAAAAAATGATCCATATGTACTGGTAGGCTTATATGATCAGCCTTATCTGTCATGAATGCAAGGATTTAACTAATCGGACCATGGACAGTCAAAACTGGTCCCATCGGTACATGAAAAATGACCCAGACGTACTGATAGGCTTATATGATCAGCCATCTGTACTGCCTTGAAGGACAAAGTTATGCCTAGAATGGTCAATCATGGCATGAAAAATCGACCGATACGTACTGATAAGCTTATATGATCAGCCTTAACCATACTGAATGGAAGGATTTAACTCAGCGGACCATGGACTATTCGGACTGGTCCCAACTGTAAATGAAAAATGATCCATATGTACTGATAGGCTGGTATGATCAGCCATCCGTACTGCCTGGAAGGACTGAGGACTGTCCAGACTGGTCCATCAGGCCATGAAAGGTCGACCCATATGTACTGATAGGTTGATATGATCAGCCTTGTCCGTACTGAATGGAAGGATTTAACTCAACAGACCATGGACCATCCAGACTTTTCCCTTCAGTACATGAAAAATTACCTATACAAACTGATAGGCTGATACGGTCAGCCATACCTACTGATATGATGATACGATCAGCAATCCGTACTGCCTAGAAGGACCAAGGACTGTCCAGACTGGTCCATAAGGCCATGAAATATCGACCCATACGTACTGATAGGCTGATAAGATCAGCCTTAACCATACTGAATGGAAGGATTTAACTCAACGGACCATGACCTGTCCAGACTGGTCCATTAGGCCATGAAAATTCGACCCTTACGTACTGATAGGCTCAAATGATCAGACTTATCCAAACTGAATGGAAAGATTTAACTCAATGGAACATGGACTGTCCGGACTGGTCCCATCAGTACATGAAAAATGACACATATGTACTGATAGGCTGATACGATCAGCCATCCGTACTGCCTGTAAGGACCAAGGACTGCCAAGACTGGTCCAACAGGCCTTGATAAATCGACTCATACGTACCGATAGGCTAATATGATCAGCCATATTCGTACTGAATGGAAGGATTTAACTAAATGGACCATGGACAGTTCAAACTGGTCCCATCAGTACATGAAAAATGACCCATAC
>MU107177.1:16075-41674 GCA_012274485.2 Sinapis alba | reverse complement strand
TGATTAGCCTTATCCAAACTGAATGGAAGGATTTAACTCAACGGACCGTGGACTGTCCGGACTGGTCCCATTAGTACATTAAAAATGACCCATACGTACTGATAGGCTGATACGATCAGCCATCCGTACTGCCTGGATGGACCAAGAACTGTCCATATTGGTCCATCAGGCCATGAAAAATCGACCCATACATACTGATAGGCTGGAATGATTAGCCTTATCCAAACTGAATGGAAGGATTTAACTCAATGGACCGTGGACTGTCTGGACTGGTCCCATCAGTACATGAAAAATAACATATACGTACTGATAGGCTGATACGATCAGCAATCCGTACTGCCTGGACGGACCACGGACTGTCCAGACTGGTCCATCAGGCCATGAAATATCGACTCATACGTACTGATAGGCGGATATGATCAGCTTTAACTGCACTGAATGGAAGGATATAACTCAATGGACCATGGACTGTCCAGACTGGTCCCATTAGTACATTAAAAATGACCCATACGTACTGATAGGCTGATACGATCAGCCATCCGTACTGCCTTGAAGGACCAAGGTCTGCCCAGACTGGTCCAAAAGGCCATGAAAAATCGACCCATACGTACTGATAGGCTTATATGATCAGCCTTATCTACACTGAATGGAAGGATTTAAGTCAACAGACCATAAACTGTCCAGACTGGTCAATCAGGCTTATACGATAGGCTGATACGATTAGCCATCCGTACTGTCTGGATGGACCAAGGACTGTCCAGACTGGTCAATCAGGCCAAGACAAATCGACCCATACGTACTGATAGCCTGATATTATCAGCCTTAACCGTACTGAATGGAAGGATTTAACTCAACGGTCCATGGACTGTCCAGATTGGTCCCATCAGTACTTGAAAAGTAACCCATACGTACTGATAGGCTAATACGATCATCCATCCGTACTACATTGAAGGACCAAGGTCTGCCCAGACTGGTCCATCGGGCCATGAAAAATCAACCCATACGTATTGAGAGGCTTATATGATCAGCCTTATCCGTACTGAATGGAAGGATTTAATTCAAAGGACCATGGCTTGTTCAGACTGGTCCCATCAGTACATGAAAAGTGACCCATACGTACTGATAGGCCGATAAGATTGGCCATCCATACTGTCTGGATGGACCAAGGACTGTCCAGACTGGTCCATCCGGCCATGAAAAATTGACCCATACGTACTGATGAGCTGATATGATCAGCCTTAACCATACTGAACAGAAGGATACAACTCAACGAACCATGGACTATCTTGACTGGTCTTATCTGTACATGAAAAATGACCCATACGTACTTATAGGCTGATCCAATCACCCATATGTACTGCCTGGATGGACCAAGGACTGTCCACACTGTTCCATCAGGCCATTAAAAATTGACCCATACGTACTGATAGGCTGATATGATCAGCCTTTACCGTACTGAATGGAAGGATTTAACTCAACGGACCATGGACTGTCTGGATTGGTCCCAACAGTACATGAAAAATGACCCATAAGTACTGATAGGCTGGTACGATCAGCCATCTGTACTGCCTGGATGGACCAAGGAATGTCCAGACTGGGACATCATGCCATGGAAAAATGACCCATACGTACTGATAGGCTGATACTATCAGCGATCCGTACTACCTTGAAGGACCAAGGTCTGCCCAAACTGGTTCATCGGGCCATGAAAACTCGACCCATACGTAGTGAGAGGCTTATATGATAAGCCTTATTCGTACTGAATGGTAGGATTTAATTAACAGACCATGGACTGTCCAGACTGGTCCCATTAGTACTTTAAAAATGACCCATACGTACTGATAGGCTTGTACGATCAGCCATCCGTACTGCCTGGATGGACCAAGGACGGTCCAGACTGGTCCATCAGGCCATGAGGAATTGACCCATATGTACTGATGGGCTGATATGATCAGCCTTAACCGTACAAAATGGAAGGATATAACTCAACAGACCATGGACTGTCTTGACTGGTCTCATCAGTACATGAAAAATGACCCATACATACTGATAGGCTTATACGATCAGCCATTTGTACTGCCTGGATGGACCAAGGACTATCCAGACTGGTCCATCAGGCCATAAAAAATCATTTGTACTGATAGGCTTATATGATCAGCCTTAACCGTACTGAATGAAAAAATTTAACTAAAAGACAATGGACTGTCCGGACTGGTCCCATCAGTATCTGAAAAATGACTCATACGTGCTGATATGATGATACGATTAGCCATCCGTACTTCCTGGATGGACCAAGGACTGTCCAAAGTGCTCCATCAGGCCATGAAAAATCGACCTATAGTACTGATAGGCTGATATCATTAGCCTTAACCGTACTGAATGGAATTATTTAACTCAACGGACCATGGACTATCCAGACTGGTCCCATCAGTACATGAAAAATGACCCATACGTACTGATAGGCTGATACGATCAGACATTCATACTGCCTGGATGGACCAAGGACTGTCAAGAATGGTTCATTAGGCCATAAAAAGTCGACCCATACATACTGATAGGCTGAAATGATTAGCCTTATCCAAACTGAATGGAAGGATTTAACTCAACACACCATGGACTGTCCGGACTGGTCCCAACAGTACTTGAAAAAAGACCCATACGTACTGATAGGCTGATACGATCAGCCATCCGTACTGCCTTGAAGGTCTAAGGTCTGCGCAGACTGGTCCAACAGGCAATGAAAAATCGACCTATATGTACAGATAGGCTTATATGATCAGACATCCGTACTGCCTGGATGGACCAAGGACTGTCCAGACTGTTCCATCATGCCATGAAAAATCAACCCATACATAGTGATAGGCTGATATGATCAGCCTTTACTGTACTGAATGGAAGGATTTAACTCAACGGACCATGGACTGTCAGGACTGGTCCAAACAGTACATGAAAAATGACCCATCAAACTGATAGGCAGGTACGATCAGCCATTTGTACTGCCTGGAAGGACCAAGGGCTGTCCAGACTTGTCCATCAGGCCATGAAAAGTCGACCCATAGGTACTAATATGCTGAAATGATAAGCCTTAACCGTACTGAATGGAAGGATTAAACTCAACGGACCATGGACTGTCTGGACTGGTCCAAACAGTACATAAAAAATGACCCATACGTACTAATTGGCTGGTACGATCAGCCATCTGTACTGCCTGGAAGGACCAAGGGCTGTCCAGACTTGTCCACCAGGCCATGAAAAATTGACCCATACGTACTGATAGGCTGAAATGATAAGCCTTAACCGTACTGAATGGAAGGATTTAACTCAGCGTGCCATGGACTGTCCAGACTGGTCCCATCAGTACTTGAAAAATGACCCATACGTACTGATAGGATGATACAATCATCCATCCGTACTACATTGAGGGACCAAGGTCTGCCCAGACTGGTCCATCGGGCCATGAAAAATCAACCCATACGTATTGAGAGGCTTATATGATCAGCCTTATCCGTACTGAACGGAAGGATTTAATTCAAAGGACCATGGCTTGTTCAGACTGGTCCCATCAGTACATGAAAAATGACCCATACGTACTGATAGGCTGATACGATCGGCCATCCGTACTGCCTGGATGGACCAAGGACTGTCCAGACTGGTCCATCAGGCAATGAAAAATTGACCCATACGTATTGATGGGCTGATATGATCAGCCTTAACCGTACTGAACGGAAGGATATAACTCAACGGACCATGGACTATCTTGACTTGTCTCATCAGTACATGAAAAATGACCCATACATACTGATAGGCTGATTCAATCGGCCATCCGTACTGCCTGGATGGACCAAGGACTGTCAGACTGGTCCATCAAGCCATGATAAATCGACCCACACGTACTGATAGGCTGATAGGACCAGCCTTATCCGTACTGAATGGAAGGATTTAACTCAACGAACCATGGACTGTCCAGACTGGTGCCATCAGTACATGAAAAATGACTCATACGTGCTGATATGATGATACAATTAGCCATCCGTACTGCCTGGATGGACCAAGGACTGTCCCAACTGGTCCATCGGGTCATGAAAAATCGACCCATACGTACTGATAGGCTGATATGATTAGCCTTAACCAAACTGAATGGAAGGATTTAACTCAACGGACCATGGACTGTCCAAACTGGTCCCATCAGTACATGAAAAATGACCCATACGTACTGATAGGCTGATACCATCAGCCATCAGTACTGCCTGGAAGGACCAAGGACTGTCCAGACTGGTCCGTCAGGTCATGAAAAATTGACCCATACGTACTGATAGGCTGATATGATCAGCCTTCACCGTACTAAATGGAAGGATATAACTCAATGGACCTTGGACAGTCCGTTCTGATCCCATCAGTACATGAAAAATGACCCATACATACTGATAGGCTGATACGATCAGACATCCGTACTGCCTGGATGGACCAAGGCCTGTCCAGGCTGTTCCATCAGGCCATGAAAAATAAACCCATACATAGTGATAGGCTGATATGATCAGCCTTTACTGTATTGAATGGAAGCCTTAACAGTACTGAATGGAAGGATATAACTCAGCAGACCATGGACTGTTCGGACTGGTCCCATCAGTACATGAAAAATGACCCATACAAACTGATAGGCTAATACAATCAGCCATCCGTACTGCCAGGAAGGACCAAAGACTGTCCAAACTGGTCCATAAGGCCATGAAAGGTAGACCCATACGTACTGATAGGTTAATATGATCAGCCTTGTCCGTACTGAATGGAAGGATTTAACTCAACGGACCATGGACCATCCAGACTTATCCCATCAGTACATGAAAAATTACCTATACGAACTGATAGGCTGATACAATCAGCCATACGTACTGATATGATGGTACAATCAGCCATCCGTACTGCCTGGAAGGACCAATGACTGTCAAGACTGGTCCATCAGGCCATGAAAAGTTGACCCATACGTACTGATAGGCTGATATGATCAGCCTTGTCCGTACTGAATGAAAGGATTTAACTCAACGGACCATGGACTGTCCAGACTGGTCCCATCAGTACATGAAAAGTGACCAATACATATTGATAGGCTTATACTATCAGCCATCCGTACTGCCTGGAAGGACCAAGGACTGTCCAGACTTGTCCATCAGGCCATGAAAATTTGACCCATGCGTTCTGATAGGCTGATATGATCATCCTTATCTGTACTGAATGGAAGGATTTAACTCAACGGACCATGGACTGTCCGGACTGGTCCCAACAGTACATGAAAAATGACCCATGCGTACTGATAGGCTGATTTGAACAGCCATCCGTACTGCCTGGAAGGACCAAGGACGGTCCAGACATGTCCATCGGGACATGAAAAATTGACCCATACGTACTGATAGGCTGATATAAACAGCCTTAACCGTACTGAATGGAAGGATTTAACTCAACGGACCATGGACTGTCCTGACTGGTCCAACCAGTACATGAAAAATGACCCATACGTACTGATAGGCTGATACGATCAGCCATCCGTACTGCCTGGAAAGACCAATGAATGTCTAGACTGGTCCATCAGGCCATGAAAAATCGACCCATACGTACTGATAGGCTTAAATGATAAGCCTAATCCAAACTGAATGGAAGGATTTAACTCAACGGATCATGGACTGTCAGGACTGGTCGCATCAGTACATGAAAAATGAGCCATACGTACTGATAGGCTGATACGATTAGCCATCCATACTGCCTGGAAAGACCAATGACTGTCCAGACTGGTCCATCAGGCCATGAAAAATCTACCCATACGTACTGATAGGCTGAAATGACAAGCCTTATCCAAACTGAATGGAAGGATTTAACTCAACGGATCATGGACTGTCAGGACTGGTCCCATCACTACATGAAAAATGACCCATACGTACTGATAGCCTGATTTGATCAGCCATCCTTACTGCCTGGAAGGACCAAGAACTGTCCAGACAGGTCCATCAGGCCATGAAAAATCGACCCATAAATACTGATAGGCTGATATTAACAGCCTTAACCGTACTGAATTGAATGATTTAACTCAACGGACCATGGACTGTCCAGACTGGTCCCATCAGTACATGAAAAATGACCAATACGTATTGATAGGCTGATACTATCAGCCATCCGAACTGCCTTGAAGGACAAAGGACTGTCCAGACTGATCCATCAGGCCATGAAAAATTGAACCATATGTACTGATAGGCTGATATAATCAGCCTTATTTGTACTGAATGGAAGGATTTAACTCAACGGACCATGGACTGTCCATACTGGTCCCATCAGTACATGAAAAATGACCCATAAGTACTAATATGATGATCCGATCAGCCATCCGTACTACCTGGATGGACCAAGGACTGTCCAGACTGGTCCCATCAGTACAAGGAAAATAAACCCTACGTACTGATACGATGATACGATCAACAATCCGTACTGCCTGGATGGACCAAGGACTGTCCAGACTGGTCCTTCAGGTCTTGGAAAATCGACCCATACGTACTGATAGGCTGATATGATCAGCCTTAACCGAATTGAATGAAAGGGCTGATATGATCAGCCTTATCTGTACTGAATGGAAGGATTTAACTCAACGGACCATGGACTGTCCAGACTGGTCCCATCATTACATGAAAAATGACCCTTAAGTACTGATATGATGATATGATCAGCCATCCGTACTGCCTAGATGGACCAAGGACTGTCCAGCCTGGTCCCATCAGTACATGAAAAGTAAACCCTACGTACTGATCCGATGATACGATCCGCAATCCGTACTGCCTGGATGAACCAAGGACTGTCTAGACTGGTCCATCAGGCCATGAAAAATTGACCCATACGTACTGATAGGATGATATAAACAGCCTTAACCGTACTGAATGGAAGGATTTAACTCAACGGACCATGGACTGTCCAGACTGGTCCCAACAGTACATGAAAAATAACCCATACGTACTGATAGGCTGATACGATCAGCCATCCGTACTGCCTGGAAAGACCAATGATTGTCTAGACTGGTCCATCAAGCCATGAAAAATCGACCCATACGTACTGATAGGCTTAAATGATAAGCCTTATCCAAACTGAATGGAAGGATTTAACTCAATGGATCATGGAATGGAAGGATTTAACTCAATGGATCATGGACTGTCAGGACTGGTCGCATCAGTACATGAAAAATGAGCCATACGTATTGATAGGCTGATACGATTAGCCATCCGTACTGCCTGGAAAGACCAATGACTTTCCAGACTGGTCCATCAGGCCATGAAAAATCAACCCATACGTACTGATAGGCTGAAATGATAAGCCTTATCCAAACTGAATGGAAGGATTTAACTCAACGGATCATGGACTGTCAGGACTGGTCCCATCACTACATGAAAAACGATCCATACGTACTGATAGGCTGATTTGATCAGCCATCCTTACTGACTGGAAGGACCTAGGACTGTCCAGACAGGTCCATCAGGCCATGAAAAATCGACTCATACATACTGATAGGCTGATATTAACAGCCTTAACCGTACTGAATGGAAGGATTTAACTCAACGGACCATGGACTGTCCAGACTGGTCACATCAGTACATAAATAATGACCAATACGTATTAAAAGGCTCATACTATCAGCCATCCGAACAGCCTGGAAGGACCAAGGACTGTCCAGACTGGGCCATGAGGCCATGAAAAATTGACCCATATGTACTGATAGGCTGATATAATCAGCCTTATTTATACTGAATGGAAGGATTTACTACGTACTGATACGATGATACGATTTGCAATCCGTACTGCCTGGATGGACCAAGGACTGTCTGGAATGGTCCATCAGGCCATGAAAAATCGACCAATACGTACTGATAGGCTGATATGATCAGCCTTAACCGTACTGAATGGAAGGATCAAGGACTGTCCAGACTGGTCCATCAGGCCATGAAAATTTGACCCATACGTACTGATAGGCTGATATGATCAGCCTTGTGCATACTGAATGGAAGGTTGATATGGTCCCATCAGTACATGAAAAATGACCCATACGTACTAATAGGTTGATAAAATCCCATCCGTACTGCCTAGAAGGACCAAGGACTGTCCAGACTGGTCAATAAGGCCATGAAAAGTTAACCCATACGTACTGATATGCTGATATGATTAGCCTTGTCCGTACCGAATGGAAGGATTTAACTCAACGGACCATGGACTGTCCAGACTGGTCCCAACAGTACATGAAAAATGACCCATACGTACTGATAGGCTGATACGATCAGCCATCCGTACTGCCTGGAAAGACCAATGACTGTCTAGACTGGTCCATCAGGCCATGAAAAATCGACCCATACGTACTGATAGGCTTAAATGATAAGCCTAATCCAAACTGAATGGAAGGATTTAACTCAACGGATCATGGACTGTCAGGACTGGTCGCATCAGTACATGAAAAATGAGCCATACGTACTGATAGGCTGATACGATTAGCCATCCTTACTGCCTGGAAGGACCAAGAACTGTCCAGACAGGTCCATCAGGCCATGAAAAATCGACACATACGTACTGATAGGATGATATTAACAGCCTTAACCGTACTGAATTGAAGGATTTAACTCAATGGACCATGGACTGTCCAGACTGGTCCCATCAGTACATGAAAAATGACCAATACGTATTAATTGGCTGATACTATCAGCCATCCGAACTGCCTGGAAGGACCAAGGACTGTCCAGACTGATCCATCAGGCCATCAAAAATTGAACCATATGTACTGATAGGCTGATATAATCAGCCTTATTTGTACTGAATGGAAGGATTTAACTCAAAGGACCATGGACTGTCCAGACTGGTCCCATCAGTACATGAAAAATGACCCATAAGTACTAATATGATGATCTGATCAGCCATCCGTACTACCTGGATGGACCAAGGACTGTCAAGACTGGTCCCATCAGTACACGAAAAATAAACCCTACGTACTGATACGATGATACGATCAACAATCCGTACTGCCTGGATGGACCAAGGACTGTCAAGACTGGTCCTTCAGGTCATGAAAAATCGACCCATACGTACTGATAGGCTGATATGATCAGCCTTAACCGAATTGAATGAAAGGGCTGATATGATCAGCCTTATCTGTACTGAATGGAAGGATTTAACTCAACGGACCATGGACTGTCCATACTAGTCCCATCATTACATGAAAAATGACCCTTAAGTACTGATATTATGATATGACCAGCCATCCGTACTGCCTAGATGGACCAAGGACTGTCCAGCCTGGTCCCATCAGTTCATGAAAAGTAAACCCTACGTACTGATACGATGATACGATCAGCAATCCGTACTGCCTGGATGAACCAAGGACTGTCCAGACTGGTCCATCAGGCCATGAAAAATCGACCCATACGTACTGATAGGATGATATAAACAGCCTTAACCGTACTGAATGGAAGGATTTAACTCAACGGACCATGGACTGTCCAGACTGGTCCCAACAGTACATGAAAAATAACCCATACGTACTGATAGGCTGATACGATCAGCCATCCGTACTGCCTGGAAAGACCAATGACTGTCTAGACTGGTCCATCAAGCCATGAAAAATCGACCTATACGTACTGAACGGCTTAAATGATAAGCCTTATCCAAACTGAACGGCTTAAATGATAAGCCATCCGTACTGCCTGGAAGGACCCAGAACTGTCCAGAAAGGTCCATCAGGCAATGAAAAATCGACCCATACGTACTGATAGGCTGATATGAACAGCCTTAACCGTACTGAATGGAAGGATTTAACTCAACGGACCATGAACTGTCCAGACTTCTCCCATCAGTACATGAAAAATGACCAATACGTACTGATAGGCTGATACGATCAGCCATCCGTACTGCCTGGAAGGACAAAGTACTGTCCAGACTGGTCTATCAGGCCATGAATAATCGACCCATACGTACTGATAGGCTGATATGATCAGCCTTATCTGTACTGAATGGAAGGATTTAATTCAACAGACCATGGACTGTCCAGACTGGTCCCATTTGTACATGAAAAATGACCCATAAGTACTGATATGATGATACGATCAGCCATCCGTACTGCCTGGATGGACCAAGGACTGTCCAGACTGGTCACATCAGTACATGAAAAAAGACCCCTATGTACTGATACGATGATACGATCAGCAATCTGTTCTGCCTGGATGGACCAAAGACTGTCCAGACTGCTCCATCAGTACATGAAAAATACCCCATACGTACTGATAGGCGAATACGATCAGCCATACGTACTGATAGGCTGATACGATCAGCCATCCATACTGCCTGGATGGACCAAGGATTCTCCAGACTGGTCCATCAGGCCATAAAAAATCGATCCATACGTACTGATAGGCTGATATGAACAGCCTTAACCGTACTGCATAGAAGGATTTAACTCAACGGACCATGGACTATCCGGACTGATCCCATCAGTACATGAAAAATGACCAATACGTACTGATAGGCTGATACGATCAGCCATCCGTACAGCCTAGAAGGACCAGGACTGTCCAGACTGGTCCATCAGGCCATGAAAAATTAACCCATACGTACTGATACGCTGATATGACCAGCTTTATCTGTACTGAATGGAAGAATTTAACTCAATGAACCATGGACTGTCCAGACTGGTCCCATAAGTACATGAAAAATGACCCATACGTACTGATATGATGATACTATCAGCCATCCATACTGCCTGGATGGAACAAGGACTGTCCAAACTGGTCTATCAGGCCATGAAAAATCAACCCATACGTACTGATAGCCTGATACGATCAGTCATACGAACTGATAGGCTGATACGATCAGCCATCCGTACTGCCTGGATAGACCAATAACTTGGTCTTGCTGACCATCCTCAGCATTCACATGAGTATCAGTAGGAAGGATCAGATCCCTTGGAAGTCCGGTCTCATTGTTACATAACTCCACCTGAGTTTGTAACACTGTGGTTGGAATGGTTCCAGCTGGTAACACTGCAGTGTGAACAGCACCATCCTGTCACACGGTTCCGGAGGCTCCAGCCGTATCCTTTCCTCTCCGAGTCTTAGTCTTCTTAGTAACCTTAGGATTCAAAACACACACAAAGGTTAGTTCACAACAGGACATACAAACCTCAAAAGAATCCTAAGTTAAAACATTTCAAGCAATCATATCAAGTAAAACAATCAACCTACTGTGAGTCTCAACAGCCGATGTATGGTGAACCAATAACCCAAACAAATCCTAGAATCAAGCATGCTCTGATACCTACTTGTAAGACCCGATCCTGGATTCCTCAATCCAACCAGACCGCGGTCTTACCAACCAATCCTAACAAGTTTGATTCCATTAATTCTGTTGAAGACAATATTTTCCTAAGTATTTATCAGAGATTTGAGGTTCATTGACAACAGAATACAAGCAGAAGCAATAAGGATAATAGATACCCCATAGATAGATAAAACAGAAACAAACATCATTCCTTCGTTCAGCAGTAACAAGTTGCACAATAGGCTAAAGCATAAGTTCACAAGTTCCACAATAGACTACTAAGATAACACGACAGTTATGTATGACCCATTCACCACACATCTTCCCATGGCCTGAGTCCTCACAGTGCCTTTCCTTCACCACGGTCCAAGTCTGTACCTGAGACCAACACAATCACACAACACAAACACATGATCAGTTTATTACAAAAGAATACTATCACACTGCATGGTTGAAATCGATTCTAAACACCACTTTACACATCGAAGCCACTTCTGGCCATTTTCAAAAGTACTCTAAAAATTAATTAAAATTCATGAAAACTCATTATAATTCCCAACTAAGAGATTCCCATGATCATAATCCAATGTATCAACCCAGACCATATGGATTCCAATCATGATCAGTCAAATAAATGAAAATTGAACAGAATCAAATCAATTCCGAAAAACTAATTACAATTCATGATAATTCATGATAATTATCAACTAACAGATTCCCGAAATGAAATTCTCAAATTCGGCCTAGATCATATAGATATCGGCCAAGATCAGTCCGGCCAAGCCATGGACTATTATCACTAATTTGATCTGGCCAAGGCCTTAAGTTGGTGGCTTCATACCTGAAACATCAACATCCAATACCACAACAAGAAATAGATAAAGAACAGAGTATAAGATCAGAGTTAAGGTGTAACCATCCGAACCGGACAGATCCATAACCACAGATGGTTTAACCATCGGTTATGTTCACTTGTTCTTGGCCACACCTCTCACCTTAGGATTACGATCTCCAGGGGACGACTCCTTCTCATGTCTTTCTGACTTGTATCCATTCTTTCCAACTTCACCGACTGATCCCACCGGAATCAATCAAAGGAAACACCACAAATCGGTTTCTCTTTCTCTTTCTCTCTCAAAGTTCTTCTCTGAGTTTTCTCTGGTTTCTTTGGATACTATTTCGACAGACAGGAGTAAAATGAAGAAGAAATCGATTACAATTTCCTTTCCCAACCGCCTGGACGAGCAGTTTCTCAAAGTAAAGAAAAGGGAGCATTTTCCTCCCATAACCGTCCATAACCGCCCATTGGTGGTTTCTCCCTTTCTTCCTTTCCACAAAATCGATTCAAACTTAAACCAAACCGGATCCAATTAAATACCAATCAACAATAACCGATCCCAACCAGACCCACTGGTTTGGTCCGTAACCGCTCGGATCCGACCACAATGGTCAAAACCGGAACACTCCTCCCAGCTGAGATGAATTGTCCCATAACTGTTCCCAGCTGAGATGAACTGTCCCATAACTGTTCCCAGCTGAGTGAGCTAATATTCCAAATCCTGTGAGCTGATCAAGTCTCTGTGAACTGATCTCCAGCTGACTGAAGTATTGTGAGCTGTTTTCCAGCTGCATCTAGCTGATTGAGCTGAACCCGGACCTCATACAGCTTCCGGTTCACTCTTCGAACACTTTTCCTACTCATCTTTCCCATTTCCTGGTTAAGTCTCAGTTCCCTGATGCCCTTAACCCTCATTCCGTACCATGGAACGCTTGTCGGAAGGTCTTACGACCTGACTGGTGGGGTTCCTCGCACCACGGTCCGTCCGGTTGATCCTATCTAGGATCGGGGACATGACAAGTCTCCCCCACTAACATGAGATTCGTCCTCGAATCCGAATTAAGTGTTTCTTAAGGAAGAAATTGTCTATAACACTCTGGATACTCAGCCTTCATTCTTGCCTCCGTTTCCCAAGTGATGAGATCTTCACCATTGTAATCCTATACCACTTTAATCATGGGAACCGTCATTTTTCTCATTGCCTTCTCTGACCGATCTACGATCCGAACCGGCCTTGTCTCTAACGTGAGGTTCTCTCCTAGATCAGCAGGGATCTCAGGCAAAACAATGTCATGTTTCGTCAGGCACTTACAGAGTTGGGATACATGGAATACATTATAATATGCATCCATTGTTGATGGCAAGTTCAACTTGTATGCCACTGCACCCACTCTCTCTATGATCCTGAACGAACCTAAATACCTAGGAACCAGTTTCTTTCGTCCAGAAACCGTGGTCCTACCCTTGAAGGTAATCATCTTGAGATACACAAAGTCATCAACTTCAAACTCAAGATGTTTCCTTCGCTTGTCAGCATAGCTCTTTTGGCGATCCTGCGCCTCTTTCATCTTTTCCTTGATCATTGTGATCTTTTCAGTGGTTTCTTCCACAATCTCAGGACCTAACATGCTTTGCTCCCCCCCCCCACTTGGGTCGAGCATAGAGGTGTCCTGCACAGCCTACCATACAAAGCCTTATATGGCGACATGCCAATGCTGGTATGGAAGCTGTTATTGTATGCAAATTCCACCAAAGGTAAGTGTTTCTCCCAATACCCTCCCCAATCTAAAACACATGCCCTTAGCATATCCTCCAAGGTCTGAATGGTCCTTTCGGACTTTCCATCCGTCTGAGGATGATAAGATGTACTCATGTTTACTCTGGTTCCCAAGGCTTTATGGAAAGCCTGCCAGAAGTAAGATGTAAACCTTGGATCTCTATCCAAGACAATGCTTGCTGGAACACCATGCAACCGCACTATCTCATCCATTTATATCCTCACAATCTGATCCACTCTATCCCCTTTCCGAAATGGTAGGAAATGAGCAGACTTGGTCAAACGATCAACCACAACCCAAACCGCATCCTTCCAGTTCCTGGTTGTAGGAAACCCAGTCACAAACTCCATTGTGATGTGATCCCACTTCCACTCCGGTATGGGTAAGTTCTGAAGTAGACCACTGTGAACCTGATGCTTTGCTTTCACCAGTTGGCAAGTAGGACACTTAGCCACCCACTCGGCTACATCAGATTTCATCCTCACCCAATGGTAACACCTTTCAGATCTCTATACATCTTGTTCAGTCCCGGGTGAACCAAGAACTTAGACTTATGAGCCTGCCTCATAATCTCCTCCCTCAGTTCCTGATTGTTAGGAACGCTAATCCTTCCATTGACCAGGATGGTACCATTGCTCGCTGTTTGGTACTCAGTCTTGTCATTGGAAGCAACCTTTTTAAGGTTGTCATCCAAGCCCTGAGCTTGACGAATCCGGGTAAGTAGATCAGCTTGATCCACTGCGTCGAACCCCAGAGGCTCATCCTGTCCAGCCAATGTGTTGAGATGCAGTGACCGTACCATCTCTTCCAGTTTCCCAGTCTCCTTCTCAGCTGATACCTCCGCTCTCCCGCGGCTCAAGGCATTTGCCACTAGGTTAGCCTTTCCTGGATGGTAAGCTATGTCCAGATAATAATTTGCAGCAAACTCCATCCAACTCCTCTGCCTTAAGTTTAACTCAGGCTGAGTGAAAATATACTTTAGACTTTTATAGTCTGTAAGTATCTGCACCTTGGCTTCATACAAGTATGATCTCCATATCTTCAAGGCAAACACCACAGCTGCCATTTCCAGATCATGGGTCGGATAATTCCCCTCATGCTTTCTCAACTGTCGAGATGCATAGGCTATTACCTTCCCATTCTGTGTCAGGACACATCCAAGTCTAGTGATTGATGCATCAGTATACACCACATATGACTGATCCTCCTCGGGCAACACCAGGACTGGTGCACTAGTCAACATGTCCTTGAGTGCTGAGAAACTCCTCTCACACTCCTCAGACCATGCGAACTTCACGTCCTTGCCTGTCAACTTAGTCATAGGCTGAGATATGCTCGAGAACCCCTTGACAAATTTCCGGTAATAGCCAGCCAATCCCAAGAAGCTTCTTATCTCAGTAGTACTCTTTGGCTGAGGCAATTCCCGTATACACTTGATCTTTTCTTAATCAACGGACACTCCATCAGCAGACACTATGTGTCCAAGGAAACCAATGCTCTTTTGCCAGAAACTACACTTGCTTAACTTAGCAAAGATATTATGTTCCCTCAAGCGTCCCAACACTGCCCGGCTATGCCTCTCATGGTCTTCCTTTGTCTCGGAGTACACGAGTATATCATCAATAAAGATAATCACAAACTCATCCAAGTACTCCGGTAAATACCATTCATCATCTTCATAATGCAGCTGGTGCATTGGTCAGTCCGAATGACAAGACCACAAACTCATAGTGGCCGTACCTAGTTTGGAACGCGGTCTTTCTGATATCATCATGCGCAACTGGAATCTGATGATATCCAGAAGCCAAATCAATCTTGGAGAACCAGTTAGCTCCACGGAGTTGATCCAACAACTCATCAATCCGGGGTAATGGGCACTTGTTCTTCACAGTCACCCTGTTTAACCCCCGATAATCAATGCATAACCTGAAGCTACCATCCTTCTTTTTCACAAATAGGACTGGTGCTCCCCAAGGTGATACACTAGGGCGTATGGAACCCTTATCTAGCAAGTCCTCTAGTTGCTTCTTCAGCTCAGCCATCTTGGCTGGAGTCATTCTATATGGACTTTTGGACAATGGGGCTGTTCCGGGTTCAAGTTCTATCACGAATGGGTCAGCCCTATCAGGGGGAATGCCCTGTAGTGCCCCAAATACATCCTGGAACTCTTGGACCAAAGGTATTCCCTCCGGGTCACCACCTTCTACGACCTCATTGGTGTAAATGGTACCCAAAAAGGCCTCCCAACCATTTCCAAGCATCCTTTCCACCTGGACTGCTGAAACCACCAAACAACAAAAGGTCGGCTTAATCCCTTGGAACTTGATAGGCGGTCCAAACTCATTCTCAAATTGCACCCTTCCCCGGTGACAATCAAGAGTTTCCCGATACTTTCCAAGCCAGTCCATACCCAATATCACCTCATGATTCTTTAGGGGGACAACAATCAGATCTACAGGCATCGGCCTGTCCAAGATCATCACTGGAATGTTCTTAACCAGACCTAGTGGATTCATCATCTGCCCACCAGCAGCCCTTCTGGTGATCTTCAGGACAGCGAGTTGAGCGGAAGTTATGAACCAACCGACTCCTCCACTCATCTGCCTCCATAGAAAGCAAAGTGTTTGGTCCCCAACTTGGAGATGTGCTCCAAAACCTTTAGGTAATCCATCCGGGGAACACGCCTAGCTGGTGGATCAATCTCAACCACCTCAGCTACCTGCCTCGGAAGGACACCAGTCGCCTAAGCAGCAACACGAACCGGAGGAGTAACCTCTGCCACAGGTGGATTCACCGTCGAGGTGAACGCCTGAGTCAAGGTCACCATCTGAGCTCCCATAAGTTTCGTAACATCCAGTATGTCGCTCATAGATGGCTCAGCTACCACCTCCACACCAGCAATTCCAGCATTGTCTGCACCAATGCCCGGATCATCATCATCAACAGAACTGGATGATACAGCATCGTCCACTTGGACTTGTTCCTGCTAACCATCCTCAGCATTCAAACGAGTCTCAGTAGGAAGGATCGGATCCACTGGAAGTCCAGTCTCATTGTTGTCCAACTCCACCTGAGTTGGTAACACTGTGGTTGGAATGGTTCCAGCATGTAACATTGCGGTTTAAACAGCACCATCCTGTCCCACGGTTCCGGATGCTCCAGTCGTATCCTTTCCTCTCCGAGTCTTAGTCTTCTTAGTAACTTTAGGATTAGAACACACACAAAGGTTAGTTCACAACATAAAATACAAACCTCAAAACAATCCTAAGTTAAAACATTTCAAGCAATCATATCGAGTAAAACAATCAACCTACTGTGAGTCTCAACAGCCGATGTGTGGTGAACCAATAACCCAAACAAATCCTAGAATAAAGCATGCTTTGATACCAACTTATAAGACCTGATCCTGGATTCCTCAAGACAATATTTTCCTAAGTATTTGTCAGAGATTTGAGGTTCATTGACAACAGAATACAAGCGGAAGCAATAACGAAAATAAATACTCCATAGAAGGATAAAACATAAACAAACATCATTCCTTCGTTCAGCAGAAACAAGTTGCACAATAGGCTAAAGCATAAGTTCATAAGTTCCAAAATAGACTACTAAGATAACACGACAGTTATGTATGACCCATTCACCACACATCTTCGCATGGCCTGAGTCCTCACGGTGCCTTTCCTTTACCACGGTCAAAGTCTGTACCTGAGACCAACACAATCACACAACACAAATATGTCATCAGTTTATTACACAAGAACTGAATGGAAGGATCCATAACCACAAATGGCTTAACACCGTACTGAATGGAAGGATTTAAGTCAACGGACCATGGACTGTCTGGACTGGTCCCATCAGTACATGAAAAATGACCAATACATACTGATATGATGATACGATCATCCATCCGTACTGCCTTGATGGACCAAGGACAGTCCAGACTGGTCCATCAGGCCATGAAAAATCGACCCATACATACTGATAGGCTGAAATGATCAGCCTTATCCAAACTGAACGGAGGGATTTAAGTCAACGGACCATGGACTGTCAAGACTGGTCCCATCAGTACATGAAAAATCACCCATACATACTGATATGATGATACGATCAGCCATCCGTACTGCCTTAAAGGAACAATGTCTGCCCAGACTGGTCCAACAGGCCATGAAAAATTAACCCATACGTACTGATAGGCTTATATGATCATCCTTATCTGTACTGAATGAATGGATTTAATTCAACAGACCATGGACTGTCCAGACAGGTCCCCTTAGTACATGAAAAATGACCCATACGTACTGATAGGATGATATGATCAGCCATCCGTACTGCCTGGATGGACCAAGGACTGTCCAGACTGGTCCATCAGGCGATGAGAAAAATTGTCCCATACGTACTGATAGGCTGATATGTTCAGCCTTAACCGTACTGAATGGAAGGATATAACTCAACGGACCATGGCCTGTCCAGACTGGTCCCATCAGTACATGAAAAATGACCCATACGTACTGATAGGCTGATACGATCAGCCAACCGTACTGCCTGGAAGGACCAAGGACTGTCCAGACTGGTCCATCAGGACATGAAAAATTGACCCATACGTACTTATAGGCTGATATGATCAGCCTTATCTGTACTGAATGGAAAGATTTAAGTCAATGAACCTGGACTGTCTAGACTGGTCCCATCAGAACATGAAAAATGACCCATACGTACTGATATGATGATACGATCAGCCATCCGTACTGCCTGGATGGACCAAGGACTGTCCAGACTTGTCCATCAGGCCATGAAAAATCGACCCATATGTACTGATAGGCTTATATGATCAGCCTTAACTGTACTGAATGGAAGGATTTAACTCAACGGACCATGGACTGTTCGGACTGGTCCCATCAGTACATAAAAAATTACCCATACGTACTGATAGGATGATACGATCAGCCATCCGTACTGCCTTGATGGACCAAGGACTGTCCAGACTGGTCCATCAGGCCATGAAAAATCGACCCATATGTACTGATAGGCTTATATGATCAGCCTTTTCCGTACTGAATGGAAGGATTTAAGTCAACGGACCATGGACTGTCTGGACTGGTCCCATCAGTACATGAAAAATGACCCATACATACTGATATGATGATACGATCAGCCATCCGTACTGCCTTGATGGACCAAGGACTGTCCAGACTGGTCCATCAGGCCATGAAAAATCGACCCATACATACTGATAGGATGAAATGATCAGCCTTATCCAAACTGAACGGAGGGATTTAACTCAACGGATCATGGACTGTCAGGACTGGTCCCATCAGTACATGAAAAATCACCCATACATACAGATAGGCTGATATGATCAGCCATCCGTACAGCCTGGATGGACCAAGTACTGCACAGCCTGGATGGACCAAGTACTGTACAGCCTGGTCCATCAGGCCATGAAAAATCGACCCATACGTACTGATAGGCTGATTTGAACAGCCTTAACCGTACTGAATAGAAGGATTTAACTTAACGGACCATGGACTGTCCGGACTGGTCCTATCAGTACATGAAAAATGACCAATACGTACTGATAGGCTGATACGATCAACCATCTGTACTGCCTGGAAGGACCAAGGACTATCCAGAATGGTCCATTAGGCCATGAAAAATTGACCCATATGTACTAATAGGCTGATATGATCAGCCTTATCTGTACTGAATGGAAGGATTTAACTCAACGGACCATGGACTGTCCAGACTGGTCCCATCAGTACATGAAAATGACCCATTTGTACTGATATGATGTTACTATCAGCCATCCGTACTGCCTGGATGGACCAAGGACTGTCAAAACTGGTCCATCAGGCCATGAAAAATCAACCCATTTGTACTGATAGGCTTATAAGATCAGCCTTAACCGTACTGAATGGAAGAATTTAACTCAACGGACAATGGACTGTTCGGACTGGTCCCATCTGTATATGAAAAATGACCCATACGTACTGCAGGCTGATACGATCAGCTATCCGTACTGCCTGGGAGAACCAAGGACTGTCCACACTGGTCCATCAGGGCATGAAAAATCGACCCATACGTACGGAGAGGCTTATATGATCAGCCTTATCCATACTGAATGGAAGGATTTAATTCAACGGACCATGTCTTGTCTAGACTGGTCCCATCAGTACATAAAAAATGACCCATACGTACTGATAGGCTGATACGATCAGCCATCCGTACTGCCTGGATGGACCAAGGACTGTCCATACTGGTCCATCAGGCCATGAAAAATTGACCCATACGTACTGATGGGCTGATATGATCAGCCTTAACCGTGCTGAATGGAAGGATTTAACTCAACGGACCATGGACTGTCCGGACTGGTCCCATCAGTACTTGGAAAATGACCCATACGTACTGATCGGCTGATACAATCAGCCATCCGTACTGCCTTAAAGGAACAAGGTCTGCCCAGACTAGTCCAACAGGCCATGAAAAATTGACCCATACGTACTGATAGGCTTATATGATCAGCCTTATCCGTACTGAATGAAATGATTTAATTCAACAGACCATGGGCTGTCAAGACTGGTCCCATTAGTACATGAAAAATGACCCATACGTACTGATAGGCTGATATGATAAGCCATCCGTACTGCCTGGATGGACCAAGGACTGTCCAGACTGGTCCATCAGGCGATGAAAAAAATTGTCCCATACGTACTGATAGGCTGATATGTTCAGCCTTAACTGTATTGAATGGAAGGATATAACTCAACAGACCATGGACTGTCCAGACTGGTCCCATCAGTACATGAAAAATGACCCATACGTACTGATAGGCTGATACGATCAGCCATCCGTACTGCCTGGAAGGACCAAGGAATGTCCAGACTGGTTCATCAAGACATGAAAAATCGACCCTTACGTACTGATATGCTGATATGATAAGCCTTATCTGTACTGAATGGAAGGATTTAAGTCAACGGACCATGGACTGTCTGGACTGGTCCCATCAGTACATGAAAAATGACCCATACGTACTGATATGATGATACGATCAGCCATCCGTACTGCCTGAATGGACCAAGGAATGTCCAGACTGGTCCATCAGGCCATGAAAAGATGACCCATATGTATCGATAAGCTTATATGATCAGCCTTAACTTTACTGAATGGAAGGATTTAACTCAACGGACCATGGACTGTTCGGACTGGTCCCATCAGTACATAACAAATTACCCATACGTACTGATAGGCTGATACGATCAGCCATCCGTACTGCCTTGAAGGACCAAGGACTGTCCAAACTGGTCCATCAGGCCATGAAAAATTGACACGTACGTACTTGGAGGCTTACATGATCAGCCTTATCCATACTGAATGGAAGGATTTAATTCAACGGACATGTCTTGTCCAAACTGGTCCCATCAGTACATAGAAAATGACCCATACGTACTGATAGGCTGATACGATCAGCCATCTTTACTGCATGGATGGACCAAGGACTGTCCAGACTGGTCCATCAGTGCATGAAAAATTGACCCATACATATTGATGGTCTGATATGATCAGCCTTAACCGTACTGAATTTAAGGATTTAACTCATAGGACCATGGACTGTCCGGACTGGTCCCATCAGTACATAAAAAATGACCTATACGTACTGATAGGCAGATACGATAAGCCATATGTACTGCCTGGAAGGACCAAGGACGGTCCAGACTGGTCCCACAGGCCATAAAAAAATGATCCATACGTACTGATAGGCTTATATGATCAGCCTTATCCGTACTGAATGGAAGGATTTAACTCAACGGACCATGGACTGTCCGGACTGGTCCCATCAGTACTTAAAAAATGACCCATAGGTACTGATAGGCTGATACGATCAGCCATCCGTACCGCCTTGAAGGAACAAGGTCTGCCCAGACTGCTCCAACAGGCCATGAAAAATTGACCCATACGTACTGATAGGCTTATATGATCAGCCTTATCCGTACTGAATGGAAGGATTTAATTCAACAGACCATGGACTGTCCAGACTGGTCCCATTAGTACATGAAAAATGACCCATACGTACTGATAGGCTGATACCATAAGCCATCCGTTCTGCCTGGATGGACCAAGGACTGTCCAGACTGGTCCATCAGGCCATGAAAAATTTACCCATACGTACTGATGGGCTGATATGATAAGCCTTAACCGTACTGAATGGAAGGATATAACTCAACGGACCATGGACAGTCCATACTGGTCCCATCAGTACATGAAAAATGACCCATACGTACTGATAGGCTGGTTTGATAAGCCATCCGTACTGCCTGGATGGACCAAGGACTGTCCAGACTAGTCCATCAGGCGATAAAAAAATTTGTCCTGTACGTACTGATAGGCTGATATGTTCAGCCTTAACCGTACTGATTGGAAGGATATAACTCAACGGACCATGGACAGTCGAGACTGGTCCCACCAGGACATGAAAAATGACCCATACGTACCGATAGGCTGATACGATCTGCCATCCGTACTGCCTGGAAGGACCAAGGACTGTCCAGACTGGTCCATCAGGGCATGAAAAATCGACCATACGTACTGATCGGCTGATATGATCAGCCTTATCCGTACTGAATGGAAGGATTTAATTCAACGGACCATGGACTGTCTGGACTGGTCCCATCAGTACATGAAAAATAACCCATACATACTGATATGATGATACGATCAGCCATCCGTACTGCCTGGATGGACCAAGGACTGTCCAGACTTGTCCATCAGGGCATGAAAAATCGACCATACGTACTGATAGGCTGATATGTTCAGCCTTATCCGTACTGAATGGAAGGATTTAAGTCAACGGACCATGGACTGTCTGGACTGGTCCCATCAGTACATGAAAAATGACCCATACATACTGATATGATGATACGATCAGCCATCCGTACTGCCTGGATGGACCAAGGACTGTCAAGACTGGTCCATCAGGCCATGGAAAGTCGACCCATATGTATTGATAGGCTTATATTATCAGCCTTAACTGTACTGAATGGAAGGATTTAACTCAACGGACCATGGACTGTTCGGACTGGTCCCATCAGTACATAAAAAATTACCAATACGTACTGATAGGCTGATACGATCAGCCATCTGTACTGCTTTGAAGGACCAAGGACTGCCCAGACTGGTCCATCAGGCCATGAAAAATCGACCCATACGTACTGGGAGGCTTATATAATCATCCTTATCCGTACTGAATGGAAGGATTTAATTCAACGGACCATGTCTTGTCCAAACTGGTCCCATCAGTACATAGAAAATGACCCATACGTACTGATAGGCTGATATGATCAGCCATATTTACTGCATGGATGGACCAAAGACTGTCCAGACTGGTCCATCAGGCCATGAAAAATTGACCCATACGTACTGATGGGCTGATATGATCAGCCTTAATAGTACTGAATGGAAGGATTTAACTCAACGGACCATGGACCGTCCGGACTGGTCCCATCAGTACATGAAAAATGAAATATACGTACTGATAGGCTGATACGATAAGCCATCCTTACTGTCTGAAAGGACCAAGGACTGTCCAGACTGGTCCCTCATGCCATAAAAATTGATCCATACGTACTGATAGGCTTATATGATCAGCCTTATCCGTACTGAATGGAAGGATTTAACTCAATGGACCATGGACTGTCCGGACTGGTCCCATCAGTACTTGAAAAATGACACATAGGTACTGATAGGCTGATACGATCAGCCATCCATACCGCCTTGAAGGAACAAGGTCTGCCCAGACTGATAGGCTGATACGATAAGCCATCCTTACTGTCTGAAAGAAACAAGGACTGTCCAGACTGGTCCCTCATGCCATAAAAATTGATCCATACGTACTGATAGGCTTATATGATTAGCCTTAACCGTACTGAATGGAAGAATTTAACTCAACGGACCATGGACTGTCCCGACTGGTCCTATAAGTACATGAAAAAATGACCAATACGTACTTATAGGCTGATACGATCAACCATCTGTACTGCCTGGAAGGACCAAGGACTATCCAGAATGGTCCATCAGGCCATGAAAAATCAACCCATATGTACTAATAGGCTGATATGATCAACCTTATCTGTACTGAATGGAAGGATTTAACTCAACGGACCATGGACTGTCCAGACTGGTCCCATCAGTACATGAAAATGACCCATTTGTACTGATGTGGTGATACTATCAGCCATCCGTACTGCCTAGATGGACCAAGGACTGTCCAAACTGGTCCATCAGGCCATGAAAAATCAACCCATATGTACCGATAGGCTTATATGATCAGCCTTAACCGTACTGAATGGAAGAATTTAACTCAACGTACAATGGACTTTTCAGACTGGTCCCATCAGTATATGAAAAATGACCCATACGTACTGATAGGCTGATACGACCAACAATACGTACTGCCTGGAAGAACCAAGGACTGTCCACACTGGTCCATCAGGGCATGAAAAATCGACCCATACGCACGGAGAGGCTTATATGATCAGCCTTATCCATACTGAATGGAAGGATTTAATTCAACGGACCATGTCTTGTCCAGACTGGTCCCATCACTACATGAAAAATGACCCATACGTACTGATAGGCTGATACGATCAGCCATCCGTACTGCCTGGATGGACCAAGGACTGTCCATACTGGTCTAGCAGGCCATGAAAAATCGACCCATACGTACTGATGGGCTGATATGATCAGCCTTAACCGTACTGAATGGAAGGATTTAACTCAATGGACCATGGACTGTCCGGACTGGTCCCATCAGTACTTGGAAAATGACCAATACGTACTGATAGGCTGATACGATCAGCCATCCGTACTGCCTTGAAGGAACAAGGTCTGCTCAGACTTGTCCAACAGGCCATGAAAAATTGACCCATACGTACTGATAGGCTTATATGATCAGCCTTATCCGTACTGAATGAAATGATTTAATTCAACAGACCATGAACTGTCCAGACTGGTCCCATTAGTACATGAAAAATGACCCATACGTACTGATAGGGTTATATGATAAGCCATCCGTACTGCCTGGATGGACCAAGGACTGTCCAGACTGGTCCATCAGGCGATTAAAAAAATTGTCCCATACGTACTGATAGGCTGATATGTTCAGCCTTAACCGTACTGAATGGAAGGATATAACTCAACAGACCATGGACTATCCAGACTGGTCCCATCAGTACTTGGAAAATGATCCATACGTACTAATAGGCTGATACGATCAGCCATCTTTACTGCATGGATGGACCAAGGATTGTCCAGACTGGTCAATCAGGCTATGAAAAATTGACCCATACGTACTGATGTGCTGATATGATCAGCCTTAACCGTATTGAATGGAAGGATTTAACTCAAGGGACCATGGACTGTCCGGACTGGTCCATCAGGCCATGAAAAATCGACCCATACGTACTGGGAGACTTATATGATCATCCTTATCCGTACTGAATGGAAGGATTTAATTCAACAGGCCATGTCTTGTCCAAACTGGTCCCATCAGTACATAGAAAATGACCCATACATACTGATAGGCTGATACGATCAGCCATATTTACTGCATGGATGGACCAAGGACTGTCCAGACTGGTCCATCAGGCCACGAAAAATTGACCCATACGT
>MU107177.1:2972-15392 GCA_012274485.2 Sinapis alba | reverse complement strand
GTCCCATACGTACTGATAGGCTGATATGTTAAGCCTTAACCGTACTGAATGGAAGGATATAACTCAACGGACCATGGACAGTCCAGACTGGTCCCATCAGTACATGAAAAATGACTCATACGTACTGATAGGCTGATACGATCAGCCATCCGTACTGCCTGGAAGGACCAAGGACTGTCCAGACTGGTCCATCAGGGCATGAAAAATCGACCATACGTATTGATAGGTTGATATGATCAGCCTTATCCGTACTGAATGAAAGGATTTAAGTCAACGGACCATGTACTGTCTGGACTGGTCCCATCAGTACATGAAAAATGACCCATACATACTGATATGATGATACGATCAGCCATCTGTACTGGCTTGATGGACCAAGGACTGTCCAGACTGGTCCATCAGCCCATGAAAAATCGACCCATACATACTGATAGGCTGAAATGATCAGCCTTATCCAAACTGAACGGAGGGATTTAACTCAACGGATCATGGACTGTCAGGACTGGTCCCATCAGTACATGAAAAATCACCCATACGTACAGATAGGCTGATACGATCAGCCATCCGTACTGCCTGGATTGACCAAGTACTGTCAAGCCTGGTCCATCAGGCCATGAAAAATCGACCCATACGTACTGATAGGCTGATTTGAACAGCCTTAACCGTACTGAATGGAAGGATTTAACTCAACGGACCATGGACTGTCCCCACTGGTCCTATCAGTACATGAAAAATGACCAATACGTACTTATAGGCTGATACGATCAACCATCTGTACTGCCTGGAAGGACCAAGGACTATCCAGAATGGTCCATGAGGCCATGAAAAATCAACCCATATGTACTAATAGGCTGATATGATCAGCCTTATCTGTACTGAATGGAAGGATTTAACTCAACGGACCATGGACTGTCCAGACTGGTCCCATCAGTACATGAAAATGACCCATTTGTACTGATGTGATGATACTATCAGCCATCCGTACTGCCTGGATGGACAGAGGACTGTCCAAACTGGTCTATCAGGCCATGAAAAATCAACCCATATGTACCGATAGGCTTATATGATCAGCCTTAACCGTACTGAATGGAAGAATTTAACTCAACGTACAATGGACTTTTCGGACTGGTCCCATCAGTATATGAAAAATGACCCATACGTACTGATAGGCTGTACGATCAACAATCCGTACTGCCTGGAAGAACCAAGGACTGTCCACACTGGTCCATCAGGGCATGAAAAATCGACCCATACGTACGGAGAGGCTTATATGATCAGCCTTGTCCATACTGAATGGAAGGATTTAATTCAACGGACCATGTCTTGTCCAGACTGGTCCCATCACTACATGAAAAATGACCCATACGTACTGATAGGCTGATACGATCAGCCATGTGGAGGATGTGGCTGATACGTACTGATAGGCTGATACGATCACTACATCGACGAATGGGCGATGTGGTGTCGACTCGCATGCAACCAAGCCATGCATCTAGACATGTGGAGGACATGGTGTCAACTGTCTAACAGGCTGAGTGTCAACCGAAGTACGACATGTCTCCGTGCATGAAAGCTTGACATGCGGTTAGACATGTCGCGGCACGAGGTGTCACTGGCATGCATTTGGCGCATGCGACACGACATGTTGGAGCATGTGTGTTGTCTTGCATGGAACGTGGGCATGTAACCTGACAAGTGGGAGGTGGTGTGTTGTCCAGCATGTTAGCCATGGCATGCAGTCTGCCATGAGTGCGCATGTGTGTCGCCGTGCATGCAACCAGGAGCATGTGGGCTGACACACTGACGCTCGTGTGTCTTGTTCTCACTGGCCGCAGAAGTCTATAAATACCAGACACACCCCTTTAATTTATAATCATCCCATTCCACACAAAATCTCTTCAAAAACGTGTCTAGAGAGAGAGAGAGAAAGAAGAAGTCGTGTTTAGCCTGTTGGGATATGCTTTAATAACCTTACTAGGACTAGGACTAGGGTGCATCATGTTTTCAATTCTTGCATGTTGATATGCTTGAGTGAAGGTTCCCGTTATCTTTAAAGATAGTTTCGCAATGGGAGGCTTAACTATCTGGGTAACGATTTGATCCAGTAGATTGCTTGTTAGATTAATTAAATGCTTACTTGTTTAATTAATCTTGTTGATTGAGGTTAGTCAGCTCTTGGTAAGGGAGTGACTAACTGGTTTATTTGATTAGTGTTCATGTTGTTGTTTAGTTTATTTGATGATAGTACCAAGAATCCTAGGCCATATAAGCTAGGCCGGATCACTTGTACGAGGTTTTAGTGTTGTAGAATTAGAGAGTGATGCCATATAGCTTGTGTGTAACCCACCTTGTTAGGCATGTTTAGGTGTGGATTAGTGTTTCCTCGACCTCGTACTCAGCGGGTTCAAAGAAACCCCTTATTCGCTGGATCCAGAACACTCAGAGAGACGGGGTCATGGCCTATGGCTGAGTGGTTGCACGATGAGGTAGTAACCGACAGTGGCCCGAACGTATTGGGTCTGTCTCGCGGTGACCCAAACGTACTGTGGGCCGTGATCGTCTTGTGACAACCGGCAGTGGCCCGAACGTACTAGGTTAGAGAGTTGTGTTTAGTAAAGGGTTATGGAACCCTAGAGTAAGTGGTAACACCGATATACAGTGTTACAAGTTATATTGAGTCGTCGTAGTTAGTTAGAGTCTTATTATTGTGTTTGTGTTTTTGGATTGGTTGATTTACTTGCAGGTTTCTAATATCAATATCTAATTTCGGGTTAGGTACCGGAATAGTCTTGGTATCTCTTTGGTTAGTGTAGACCTGATGTTGCCTGTTATGTTGTTTGAAGGATTGCTTGTCAAGGGTGGTGGATATTAAAGCTATGCAGTATCATTGGTTGGCCGATCATGTTCTTGTCTGATTGTTGGTCGACCGGTTAATGATACTTGTATAGTCTAAGTGTCTAACACTACATGAGTACTGAACTCAGGCGCATATATGGCTAACTAGGGATTGGTTGTTGACTTGTTGTTATGCAGGTTCCCGTTACTTGAAGTTAGATTATGGCAGGAGTCCGAGTCTAACTTAGTAACGGTTTGTTTAGCCTTATCTATGATTGCTTGATAGGGTTAGATTGATTGTTATTTTGGGTTGTCTGGGTTAGTTACTAGGTTGCGGGTAGAGGCCGCCATCTCACTGAGTAACATTAGGTTACTCATTCAACTCCGTTGTCCTTTTTTCAGGTAGATTTAGGTAAGGATGATCGGATACCTTGGTGCTGGACGTTAGGACCACCGGAGTAGATTTTCATGCCTTTTGTAACCGGTATTGTGAATTGTGTTTAGTTGACTCGATTTGGCATTAGGCCGGGGGCCAGTCTTGAATTATTTTAATGTATGAATATTTTTTGAATCAATAAGTATTTGTTTTTCATGCGCATCATGAGTACTCTGATATTTGACTAGTCCGGTCTAGCCCAACAGTAGATCTTGGTACGGGTTGAAAAGCCTTAGGCCTTGATCTAACGGAAACGCTAACTCTTAGTACGGGTTGCAAAGCCTTAGGCCTCGACTTAGTGGGACGAGTTAGTGGATAAACTGGTCTAAGTTACAGAGTGATTTTTGTGACTAAGCTGGATTGTCCCTAGCCCGTCATGTAGCACTTCCAGACCATGGTGTTGGGTTAGACGGTCAGTCATGTTCTTGTTTGATTGTTGGCTGGCCGGTTGGCTCTTTCATCTCTAACCCTGGGTGTTGGTTGGTCTATCAGTCATGTTCTTGTTTGATTGTTGGCCGGTGGATCGACCATATGTCTAGGACGGTTCGGGGGTGTTACAAATATCCTGATTAGAAAGTGAAATAACTTTTTCAACATAACTCCTATGACATTTATATAACTTCATGGTGATTGTCCACTAATTAATGGTTCCAAATCAAGCTTCTTAGATAATGATTTATCCTAGTTTTTTTTAGAATGTTGAAGAACTTGCCATATTTCCAAATAGTCTAATCAGGGATATCTTGATTAGAAAGTGGAATAACTTCTTCAACATAACTCCTATGAGATTTATTCAACTTCATGGTTATCTTCCACTGATTAATGGTTTGAAATTAAGCTTCTTACATATTGATTCATCATGCATTGATTAGAATCTTCAATAACTTGCCATATGTCCAAACATGCTAAACATGAATATACTGATTAGAAAGTAGAATAACTTCTTGAACAGAACTCCTATATGGTTTATATAATTTCATGGTGATTCTCCACTGATTATTGGTTCCAGATCAAGCTTCTTACATATTGATTTATCCTAGTTTGTTTAGAATCTTGAAGAACTTGCCATATGTCCAAACATGCTAAACAAGGATATTCTGATTAGAAAGTGGAATAACTTCTTCAACATAACTCCTATGAGATTTATTCAACTTCATGGTCATTCTCGATTGATTAATAGTTCCGAATCAAGCTTTGTACATATTGATTCATCCTGGTTTTTTAGAATCCTAAAGAACTTGCCATATGTCAAAACAAGCTAAACATGGATATCTTGGTTAGAAAGTGGAATAAGTTCTTCAATATAAATCCTATGAGAATTATTCAACTTCATGGTCATTCAATATTGATTAATATTTCCAAATCAAGCCTTTTACATATTGATTCATCCTCTTTTAATTAGAGTCTTGAAGAACTTGACATATGTCCAAACAGGCTAAACAAAAATATTCTAATAAGAAAGTGGAATAACTTCTTCAACATAACTCCTATGAGATTTATTCAACTTCACGGTAATTCTCTACTAAATAATGGTTCCAAATCATCCTCATTTGTTTAGAATCTAGAAGAACTTGCCATATGTCCAAACAGGCTAAACAAGGATATCCTGATTATAAAATAGAATAACTTCTTCAACATAACTCCTATGAGATTTATTCAACTTCATGGTCATTCTCCACTAATTAATGGTTCCAAATCAAGTTTTTTAAATATTGATTCATCCTGGTTTGTTTATAATCTTGAAGAACTTGCCATATGTCCAAACTGGCTGAACATGGATATCCTGATTAGAAAGTGAAATAAGTTCTTCAACATAACTCCTATGAGATTTATATAAATTCATGTTGATTCTGCATTGGATAATGGTTCCAAATCAAGCTTTTTACATATTGATTAATATTGTTTTAATTAAAATCTTGAATAACTTGTCATATATTCCAACAGGCTAAATATGGATATCCTTATTAGAAAATGGAATAACTTCTTCAACTTAACCCATATGTGATTTATTCAACTTCATGGTCACTCTCCACTGATTTAATGGTTCCAAATCAAGCTTCTTAGATATTTATTCATCCTGGTTTGATTAGAATCTTGAATAACTTGCCATATTCCCAACAGGTTTAATATGGATATCCTTATTAGAAAATGGAATAACTTCTTCAACATAACTCTTTTGAGATTTATTAAACATCATGGTTATTCTCCACTGTTTAATGTTTCCAAATCAAGCTTCCTACATATTGATTCATCCTGATTTGATTAGAAGCTTGAATAACTGGCCATATGTCCAAACATGCTAAACATGGATATCCTGATTAGAAAGAGGAAATAACTTCTTCAACATAACTCCTACAAGATTTATATAATTTCATGGTGATTCTCCACTGATTAATGGTTCCAAATCAAGCTTATTACATATTGATTCATCCTGGTTTGTTTAGAATCATGAAGAATTTTCCATATGTCCAAATAGGCTAAACAAGGATATTATGATTACAAAGTGGAATAACTTCTTCAACATAACTCCTATGAGATTTGTTCAGTTTCATGGTCATTGTCCACTGATTAATGGTTCCAAATCAAGATTTTTACATATTTACCATTCCGGTTTCTTTATAATATTGAAGAACTTGCCATATGTCCAAACAAGCTAAGCATGGATATCCTGGTTAGAAAGTGGAATAACTTCTTCAACCTAACTCCTATGAGATTTATATATATTCATGAAGATTCTCCACTGAATAATTTTTCCAAATCAAGCTTCTTACATATTGATTCATCTTTATTTAATTATAATGTTGAAAAACTTGCCATATATCCCAACAAACTAAATATGGATATCCTGATTAGAAAGTGGTATAACTTCTTCAACATAACTCCTATGAGTTTTATATAAATTCATGGTGGTTCTCCATTGAATAATGGTGTTCCAAATCAAGCTTCTTCCATATTGTTTCTTCTTGGTTTAATTAGAATCTTGAATAACTTGCCATATATCACAACAGGCGAAATAGTGATATCCTGATTAGAAAGTGGAATAACTTCTTCAACATAACTCCTATGTGATTTACTCATCTTCATGGTAACTCTCCACTAATTAATGGTTCCAAATCAAGCTTCTTGCATATTGATTCATCCTGGTTTGGTTAGAATCTTGAACAACTTTCCATATGTCCAAATAGGCTAAACAAGGATATTATGATTAGAAAGTGGAATAACTTCTTCAACATAACTCCTATGAGATTTATTCAATTTCATGGTCATTCTCCACTGATTATTGGTTCCAAATCAAGCTTTTTACATATCGATTCATCCTGGTTTGTTTAGAATCTTGAAGAACTTGCCATATGCCCAAACAAGCTAAACATGGATATCCTGGTTAGAGAGTGGAATAACTTCTTCCACATAATTCATATGAGATTTATTCAACTTCATGGTCATTCTACACTGATTAATGGTTCGAAATCAAGATTTTTACATATTTGTTTATCATTTTTTGGTTTAGAGTCTTGAAGAACGTGCCATATGTCCAAACTGTCTGGATATGGATATCTTGACTATAACGTGGAATAACTTTTTCAACATAACTCCTATGAGATTTATATAAATTCATGGTGATTCTCTATTGAATAATGTTTCCAAATCAAGGTTATTACATATTGATTAATCTTGGTTTACTTAGAATCTTGAATAACTTGCCATATATCCCAACAAACTAAATATGGATATCCTTATTAGAAAGTGGATAACTTCTTCAACATAACTCCTATGAGATTTATTCAACTTCATGGCCACTCTCCACTGATTTATGGTTCCATATCAACCTTTTTACATATTGATTCATCCTGGTTTGTTTAGAATCTTAAGGAACTTGACATATGTCCAAACAAGCTAAGCATGGATATCCTGGTTAGAAAGTGGAATAACTTCTTCAACATAATTCCTATGAGATTTATTCAACTTCATGGTCATTCTCCACTGATTAATGGTTTGAAATCAAGATTTTTACATATTTATGTAACCTTGTTTGCTTAGAATCTTGAAGAACTTGTCATATGTCCAAACTGGCTGGATATGGATATCCTGATTAGAAAGGGGAATAACTACTTCAACATAACTCCTATGAGATTTATTCAACTTCATGGTCACTCTCCACTGATTAATGGTTCCAAATCAAGATTGTTAGATATTGATTCATCTTGGTTTGCTTAGAATCTTGAAGAACTTGCCACATGTCCAAACAAGCTAAGCATGGATATCCTAGTTAGAAAGTGGAATAACTTCTTCAACATAACTCCTATGATATTTATATAAATTCATGGTGATTCTCCACTGATTAATGGTTCCAAATCAAGATTTTTAGATATTGATTCATCCTGGTTTGATTAGAATCTTGAATAACTTGCCATATATCCCAACAGGCTAAATATGGATATCCTAATTAGAAAGTGGAATAACTTCTTTAACATAACTCCTATGAGATTTATTCACCTTTATGGTTATTCTCCACTGATTAATGGATACAAATCAAGCTTCCTACCTATTGAACCATCCTGCTTTAATTAGAATCTTGAATAACTTGCCATATGTCCAAACATGCTAAACATGGATATCCTGATTAGAAAGTGTAATAACATTTTCAACATAACTCCTATGAGATTTATATAATTTCATCGTGATTCTTCACTGGTTAATGGTTCCAAATCAAGCGTCTTACATATTGATTCATCATGGTTTGCTTAGAATCTTGAAGAATTTTTCATATGTCCAAACAGGCTAAACAAGGATATTATTATTAGAAAGTGGAATAACTTCTTCAACATAACTCTTATGAGTTTATTCAATTTCTTGGTCATTATCCATTGATTAATGGTTCCAAAAAAAGCTTTTTACATATTGATTCATCTTGGTTTGTTTAGAATCTTGAAGAACTTGCCATATGTCCTAGCAAGCTAAGCATGGATATCCTGGTTAGAAAGTGAAATAACTTCTTCAACATAATTCCTATGAGATTTATTCAACTTCATGGTTATTCTCCACTGATTAATGGTTTGAAATCAAGTTTCTTACATATTTATTTATCCCTGTTTGTTTAGAATCTTGAAAACTTGTCATACGTCCAAACTCGCTATATATGAATATCCTGATTAGAATGTCGAATAACTTCTTCAACATAACTCTTATGATATTTATATAAATTCATGGTGATTCTCCACTGATTATTAGTTCCAAATCAAGCTTTTTAGATATTGACTCATCCTGGTCTGATTAGAATCTTGAAGAACTTGCCATATGGAAAAACAGGCTAACCAGGGATACCCTGATTAGAAAGTGGAATAACTTCTTAAACATAACTCCTATGAGATTTATTCAACTTTATGGTTATTCTCCACTGATTAATGGTTACAAATCAACCTTCCTTCCTATTGATTCATCCTGCTTTGCTTAGAATCTTGAATAACTGGTCATCTGTCCAAACATGCTAAACATGGATATCCTGATTAGAAAGTGGAATAACTTCTTCAACATAACTCCTATGAGACTTATTAAACTTCATGGTCATTCTCCACTGATTAATGGTTCCAAATCAAGATTATTACATATTGATTCATATTGGTTTGATTAGAATCTTGAAGAACTTTCCATATGTCCTATGACATTTATATAACTTCATGGTGATTATACACTAATTAATGGTTCCAAATCAAGCTTCTTACATAATGATTCACTCTGGTTTGATTAAATTTTTTAAGAACTTTCCCTATTTCCAAACAGTTTAATCATGGATATCCTGATTAGAATGTGGAATAACTTCTTAAACATAATTCCTATGAGATTTATTTAACTTCATGGTTATTTTTCACTGATTAGTGGTTCGATCAAGCTTCTTACATATTAATTCATCCTGGTTTGTTTAGAATCCTGAATAACTTTCCATATGTCCAAACAGGCTAAAACGGGATATTATGATTAGAAAGTGGAATAACTTCTTCAACATAACTCCTATGAGATTTATTCAATTTCATGGTCATTCTCCACTGATTAATGTTTCCAAATCAAGCTACCTACCTATTGAACCATCCTGCTTTAATTAGAATCTTGAATAACTGGCCATATGTCCAAACATGCTAAACATGAATATCCTGATTAGAAAGTGTAATAACATCTTCAACATAACTCCTATGAGATTTACATATTTATTTATCCCTGTTTGATTCATCCTGGTTTGCTTAGAATCTTGAAGAATTTTTCATATGTCCATACAAGCTAAACAAGGATATTATTATTAGAAAGTGAAATAACTTCTTCAACATAACTCCTATGAGTTTATTCAATTTCATGGTCATTATCCATTGATTAATGGTTCCAAATCAAGCTTTTTACATATTGATTCATCTTGGTTTGTTTAGAATCTTGAAGAACTTGCCATATGTCCAAACAAGCTAAGCATGGATATCCTGGTTAGAAAGTGGAATAACTTCTTCAACATAATTCCTATGAGATTTATTCAACTTCATGGTCATTCTCCACTGATTAATGGTTTGAAATCAAGCTTTTTACATATTTATTCATCTTGTTTTGTGTGGAATCTTGAAGAACTTGTCATATGTCTAAGCAAGCTAAGCATGGATATCCTGGTTAGAAAGTGGAATAACTTCTTCAACATAATTCCTATGAGATTTATTCAACATCATCGTCATTCTACACTGATTAATGGTTTGAAATCAAGGTTTATACATATTGATTTATTATTGTTTGTTTAGAATCTTGAAGAACTTGGCATATGCCCAAACTGGCTGAACATGGATATCCTGATTAGAAAGTGGAATAACTTCTTCAACATAACTGCTATGAGATTTATTAAATTTTTTGGTCACTCTCCACTGATTAATGGTTCCAAATCAAGCTTCTTAGATATTGATTCATACTGGTTTGATTAGATTCTTGAATAACCTGCCATATATCCCAACATGCTTAATATGGCTATCCTGATTAGAAAGTGGAATAACTTCTTCAACATAAGTCTTTTGAGATTTATTCAACTTCGTGGTTATTCTCTATTTTTTAATGGTTCCAAATCAAGATTCCTACATATTTATTCATCTTCCTTTGATTAGAATCTTTAATAATTGGCCATATGTCCAAACATGCTATACATGGATATCCTTATTAGAAAGTGGAATAACTTCTTCAACATAACTCCTATAAGATTTATATAAGTTCATGGTGATTCTCCACTGGTTAATGGTTCCAAATCAAGATTCTTACATATTGATTTATCCTGGTTTGTTTAGAATCTTGAAGAACTTTCCATATGTCCAAATAGGCTAAACAAGGATATTATGATTAGAAAGTGGAATAACTTCTTCAACATAACTCCTATGAGATTTATTAAATTTCATGGTCATTATCCACTGATTAATGGTTCCAAATCAAGCTTTTTATATATTGATTCATCCTGTTTTTTGTAGAATCTTGAAGAACTTGCCATATGTCCAAACAAGCTAAGCATGGATATCCTGGTTAGAAAATGGAATAATTGTTTGTTTAGAATCTTGAAGAACTTGCCTTTTGTCTAAACTGGCTGGGTATGGATATCCTGATTAGAAAGTGGAATAACTTTTTCAACATAACTGCTATGAGATTTATTCAACTTGATGGTAACTCTCCACTGATTAATGGTTCCAAATAAAGCTTGTTAGATATTGATTCATCCTGGTTTGATTAGAATCTTGAAGAACTTGTCATATGCCCATACAGGCTAAACATGGATATCTTGGTTAGAAAGTGGAATAACTTATTCACCATAACTCCTACGAGATTTATTAAAATTTATGGTTATTTTTCACTGATTAATGATTCCAAATCAAGCTTCCTACCTATTGATTCATCCTGCCTTGATTAAAATCTTGAATAACTGGCCATATGTCCAAACATGCAAAACATGGATATACTTATTAGAAAGTGGAATAACTTGTTCAACATAACTCCTATGAGATTTATAGAAATTCATGGTGATTATCCATTGAATAATGTTTCCAAATCAAGCTTCTTACATATTTATTCATCTTGGTTTAATTAGAATCTTGAATAACTTGTCATATATCCCAACAGACTAAATATGGATATCCTGATTAGAAAGTAGAATAACTTCTTCAACATAACTCCTATGAGATTTATTCAACTTCATGGTCACTCTACACTGATTAATGGTTCCAAATCAAGCTTGTTAAATATAGATTCATCCTGGTTTGATTAGAATCATGAATAACTTGCCATATATCCCAACAAGCTAAATATGGATATCCTGATTAGAAAGTGGAATAACTTCTTCAACATAACTCCTATGAGATTTATTCAACTTCAATGTTATTCTTCACTGATTAATGGTTACAATTCAAGCTTCCTACCTATTGATTCATCCTGCTTTGATTAGAATCTTGAATATATGGCCATATGTCCAAACATTCAAAACATTGATTTCCTGATTAGAAAGAGGAATAACTTCTTCAACATAACTCCTATAAGATTTATTCAATTTCATCGTCATTCTCCACTGATTATTGGTTCCAAATAGAGCTTTTTACATATTGATTCATCCTGGTTTGTTTAGAATCTTGAAGTACTTGACATATATGCAAACAAGCTAAGCATGGATATCCTGGTTAGAAAATGGAAAAACTTCTTCAACATAATTCCTATGAGATTTATTCAACTTCATTGTCATTCTTCATTGACTAATGGTTCGAAATCAAGCTTTTTACATTTTAATTTATCCTTGTTTGTTCAGAATCTTGAAGAACTTGTCATATGTCCAAACTGGTTGGATATGAATATCTTGATTAGAAAGTGGAATAACTTCTTCAACATAACTCCTATGAGATTTATATAAATTCATGGTGCCATTGAATAATGTTTCCAAATCAAGCTTCTTACATATTAATTCATCTGGGTTTAATTAGAATCCAGAATACCTTGCAATATATCCCAACAAACTAAATATGGATATCCTGATTATAAAGTGGAATAATTTCTTCAACATAACTCATATGAGAGTTATTCAACTTCATGGTCACTCTCCACTGATTAATGTTTCCAAATCAATCTTGTTAGATATTGATTCATCCTGGTTTGATTAGAATCTT
>MU107176.1:0-12673 GCA_012274485.2 Sinapis alba | reverse complement strand
AATCCTTCTATTCAGTATGGATAAGGCTGATCATATAAGCCAATAAGTACTTATGGGTCGATTTTTCATGGCCTGATGGATCAGTCTGGGCAGTCCTTGGTCCTTCAGGCAGTACAAATGGCTGATTCATCAGCGTATCAGTATGTATGGTCATTTTTCATGTACTGATGGGACCAGTCTGGAGAGTTCATGGTCCGTTGACTTAAATTCTTTCAGTCATTACGGATAAGGCTGATCTTGTCAGCCTATCAGAACATATGGGTCGATTTTTCATGGCCTGATGAACCAGTCTGGACAGTCCTTGGTCCATCCAGGCTGTACGGATGGCTAATTGTATTAGCCTATCAGCACATATAGGTCATTTTTCATGTACTGATGGGACCAGTCTGGACAGTCCATGGTCCGTTGTGTTAAATATTTCCATTCAGTACAAATAAGGCTGATCATATCAGCCTATCAGTACGTGTCGGTCGATTTTTCATGGCCTGATGGACCAGTCTAGAAAGTCCTTAGTCCTTTCAGGCAGTACAGATGGCTGATCATATCAGCTATTAGTAAGAATGGGTAATTTTTCTGTACTGATGGGAACAGTACGGACAGTCCATGGTCTTTTGAGTTAAATCCTTTCATTCAGAACGGTAAAGGCAGATCAGATCAGCCTATCAGTACGTATGGGTAGATTTTTCATGGCCTGATGGACCAGTCTTTATCAGTCATCAATATGTATGGGTCATTTTTCATGTACAAGTGGGACCACTCTGGACTGTCCACTGTCCGTTGAGTTAAGTCCTTTCGTTCAGTACAGATAAAGCTGATCATGACAGCCTATCAAAATATGATGGACCAGTTTGGACAGTCCTTGGTCCTTCGAGACAGTACGGATGGCTGACCGTATCAGCCTATCAGTATGTATGGGTCATTTTTCATGTACTGATGGGACCAGTCTTAACAGTCCATGGTCCGTTGAGTTAAATAATACCATTCAGTACGGATAAGGATGATCATATCAGCCTATCAATACGTATGGTTTGATTTTCGATGGTCTGATGGACCAGTCTGGACAGTCCTTGGTCGTTCCAGGCAGTATGAATGGCTGATCGTATCAACATATCAGTATATATGGGTCATTTTTCATGTATTAATGGGACCAGTCTAGACAATCCACGGTCCGTTGAATTTAATCCTTCTATTCAGTATTGATAAGGCTGATCATATAAGCCAATAAGTACTTATGGGTCGATTTTTCATGGAATAATGGATCAGTCTGGGCAGTCCTTGGTCCTTCAGGCAGTACAGATGGCTGATTGATCAGTGTATCAGTATGTATGGTCATTTTTCATGTACTGATGGGACCAGTCTGGACAGTTCATGGTCCGTTGAGTTAAATTCTTTCAGTCAGTACGGATAAGGCTGATCATGTCAGCCTATCAGTACGTATGGGTCGATTTTTCAAGGCATGATGGACCAATTTGGACAGTCTTTGGTACATCCAGGCAGTATGGATGGCTGATCGTATCAGCCTATCAGTACGTATGGGTCATTTTTCATGTACTGATGGGACCAGTCTGAAAAGTCCTTGGTCCGTTGTGTTAAATCTTTCCATTCAGTACAGATAAGGCTGATCGTATCAGCCTATCAATACGTATGGGTAGAATTTTCATGGCCTAATGGACCAGTCTGGACAGTCCTTGGTCTATCAAGGCAGGACGGATGGCTGATCGTATAAATCATCAGTACGGATAAAGCTGATCATATCAGCCTATCAAAACGTGTGGGTCGAGTTTTCATGGCATGATGGACCAGTTTGGACAGTCCTTGGTCCTTCCAGGCAGTACGGATGGCTGATCGTACCAGCCTATCAGTACGTATGGATCATTTTTCATGTACTGATGGGACCAGTCTGAACAGTCCATGGTCCCTTAAGTTAATTCCTTCCATTCAGTACGGATAAGGCTGATCATATGAGCCAATAAGTACTTATGGGTCGATTTTTCATGGCCTGATGGACAAGTCTGGCCAGTCCTTGGTCCTTCAGGCACAATTGGCTGATTGATCAGCGTATCAGTACGCATGGTCATTTTTCATGTACTGATGGGACCAGTCTGGACAGTCCTTGGTCCATCCAGGCAGTACGGATGGCTAATTGTATTAGCCTATCAGCACATATAGGTCATCTTTCATGTACTGATGGGACCAGTCTGAACAGTCCATGGTCCGTTGAGTTAAATACTTCCATTCTGTACGGATAAGGCTGATCATATCAGCCTATCAGTACGTATGTGTTGATTTTTCATGGCCTGATGGACCAGTCTGGACAGTCCTCGGTCCTTCCAAGCAGTACGGATGGCTGATTGTATCAATCATCAGTATGTATGGGTCATTTTTTCATGTACAGGTGGGACCAGTCTGGACAGTCCTTGGTCCATTGAGTTAAATCCTTCCATTCAGTACAGATACGACTGATCATATCAGCCTATCAGTATGTGTGGGTCAATTTTTCATGTCCTGATGGACCAGTCTGGCAGTCCTTGGTCCTTCAGACAGTACAGATGGCTGATTAGTCAGCGTATCAGTACGTATGGTCATTTTTCATGTACTAATGGGACTAGTCTGGACAGACCATGGTCCGTTGAATTAAATCCTTTCATTCAGTACATATAAGGCTGATCATTTCAGCCTATCAGTACGTATGGGTAGAATTTCATGGCCTGATGGACCAGTCTGGACAGTCCTTGATCCATCCAGGCAGTACGGATGGCTGATCGTATCAGTCATCACTATGTATGGGTCATTTTTTCATGTACAGGTGGGACCAGTCTGGACATTCCTTGGTCCATTGAGTTAAATCCTTTCATTCAGTACAGATAAGGCTGATCATATCAGCCTATCAGTATGGGTGGGTCAATTTTTCATGGCCTGATGGACCAGTCTGGACAGTCCTTGGTCCATCCAGGCAGTACATATGGATTATCATATCAGCTTATCAGTACGTATGGGTAATTTTTCTGTACTGATGGGACCAATCCGGACAGTCCATGGTCTTTTGAGTTAAATCCTTCCATTCAGTACGGTCAAGGCTGATCAAATCAGCCTATCAGTACGTATGGGTTGATTTTTCATGGTCTGATGGACCAGTCTGGACAGTCCTTGGTCATTCCAGGCAGTATGGATGGCTGATCTTATCAGGCTATCAGTATGTATGGGTCATTTTTCATATATTAATGGGACCAGTCTAGACAATCCACGGTCCGTTGAATTGAATCCTTCTATTCAGTATGGATAAAGCTGATCATATAAGCCAATAAGTACTTATGGGTCGATTTTTCATGGCCTGATGGATCAGTCTGGGCAGTCCTTGGTCCTTCAGGCAGTACAAATGGCTGATTCATCAGCGTATCAGTATGTATGGTCATTTTTCATGTACTGATGGGACCAGTCTGGAGAGTTCATGGTCCGTTGAGTTAATTTCTTTCAGTCATTACGGATAAGGCTGATCATGTCAGCCTATCATAACATATGGGTCAATTTTTCATGGCCTGATGAACCAGTCTGGACAGTCCTTGGTCCATCCAGGCTGTACGGATGGCTAATTGTATTAGCCTATCAGCACATATAGGTCATTTTTCATGTACTGATGGGACCAGTCTGGACAGTCCATGGTCCGTTGTGTTAAATCTTTCCATTCAGTACAAATAAGGCTGATCATATCAGCCTATCAGTACGTGTGGGTCGATTTTTCATGGCCTGATGGACCAGTCTAGAAATTCCTTAGTCCTTCCAGGCAGTACAGATGGCTGATCATATCATCTATTAGTACGAATGGGTAATTTCTGTACTGATGGGAACAGTACGGACAGTCCATGGTATTTTGAGTTAAATCCTTTCATTCAGAACGGTAAAGGCAGATCAGATCAGCCTATCAGTACGTATGGGTAGATTTTTCATGGCCTGATTGACCAGTCTGGACAGTCCCTGGTCCATCAGGGCAGTACGGATGGCTTATCGTATCAGTCATCAATATGTATGGGTCATTTTTCATGTACAAGTGGGACTAGTCTGGACAGTCCATTGTCCGTTGAGTTAAGTCCTTTCGTTCAGTACAGATAAAGCTGATCATGACAGCCTATCAAAAGCTGATGGACCAGTTTGGACAGTCCTTGGTCCTTCGAGACAGTACGGATGGCTGACCGTATCAGCCTATCAGTATGTATGGGTCATTTTTCACGTACTGATGGGACCAGTCTTAACAGTCCGTGGTCCGTTGAGTTAAATAATACCATTCAGTACCGATAAGGATGATCATATCAGCCTATCAGTACATATAGTTTGATTTTTCATGGTCTGATGGATCAGTCTGGACAGTCCTTGGTCGTTCCAGGCAGTATGAACGGCTGATCGTATCAACATATCAGTATGTATGGGTCATTTTTCAATTATTAATGGGACCAGTCTAGCCAATCCACGGTCCGTTGAATTTAATCCTTCTATTCAGTATTGATAAGGCTGATCATATAAGCCAATAAGTACTTATGGGTCGATTTCCATGGAATAATGGATCAGTCTGGGCAGTCCTTTGTCCTTCAGGCAGTACAGATGGCTGATTGATCAGTGTATCAGTATATATGGTCATTTTTCATGTACTGATGGGACCAGTCTGGACAGTTCATGGTCCGTTGACTTAAATTCTTTCAGTCAGTACAGATAAGGCTGATCATGTCAGCCTATCAGTACGTATGGGTCGATTTTTCAAGGCCTGATGGACCAATTTGGACAGTCCTTGGTACATCCAGGCAGTACGGATGGCTGATCGTATCAGCCTATCAGTACGTATGGGTCATTTTTCATGGCCTGATGGACTAGTCTGGCTAGTCTTTGGTCCTTCAGGCAGTACAAATGGCTGATTGATCAGCGTATCAGTACGTATGGTCATTTTTCATGTACTGATGGGAAGAGTCTGGACAGTCGTTGGTCCATCCAGGCAGTACGGATGGCTAATCGTATTAGCCTATCAGCACATATAGGTCATTTTTCATGTACTGATGGGACCAGTCTGAACAGTCCATGGTCCGTTGAGTTAAATACTTCCATTCTGTACGGATAAGGCTGATCATATCAGCCTATCAGTAAGGATGTGTTGATTTTTCATGGCCTGATGGACCAGTCTGGACAGTCCTCGGTCCTTCCAGGCAGTACGGATGGCTGATCGTATCAGTCATCAGTATGTATGGGTCTTTTTTCATGTACAGGTGGGGCCAGTCTGGACAGTCCTTGGTCCATTAAGTTAAATCCTTCAATTCAGTACAGATAAGGCTGATCATATCAGCCTATCAGTATGTGTGGGTCAATTTTTTATGGCCTGATGGACCAGTCTGGGCAGTCCTTGGTCCTTCAGACAGTACAAATGGCTGATTGGTCAGCGTATCAGTATGTATGGTCATTTTTCATGTACTAATGGGATTAGCCTGGACAGACCATGGTCCGTTGAGTTAAATCCTTTCATTCAGTACATATAAGGCTGATCATGTCAGCCTATCAGTACGTATGGGTAGAATTTCATGGCCTGATGGACCAGTCTCGACAGTCCTTGATCCATCCAGACAGTACAAATGGCTGATCGTATCAGTCATCAGTATGTATGGGTCATTTTTTCATGTTCAGGTAGGACCAGTCTAGACAGCCCTTGGTCCATTGAGTTAAATCCTTTCATTCAGTACAGATAAGGCTGATCATATCAGCCTATCAGTATGGGTGGGTCAATTTTTCATGGCCTGATGGACCAGTCTGGACAGTCCTTGGTCCATCTAGGCAGTACATATGGATTATCATATCAGCCTATCAGTACGTATGGGTAATTTTTCTGTACTGATGGGACCAATCCGGACACTCCATGGTCTTTTGAGTTAAATCCTTCCATTCAGTACGGTCATGGATGATCATATCAGCCTATCAGTACATATGGATTGATTTTTCATGGTCTTATGGACCAGTCTGGACAGTCCTTTGTCATTCCAGGCAGTATGGATGGCTGATCGTATCAGGCTATCAGTATGTATGGGTCATTTTTCAGGTATTAATAGGACCAGTCTAGACAATCCACGGTTCGTTGAATTTAATCCTTCTATTCAGTATGGATAAGGCTGATCATATAAGCCAATAAGTACTTATGGGTCGATTTTTCATGGCCTGATAGATCAGTCTTGGCAGTCCTTAGTCCTCCAGGCAGTACAGATGGCTGATTGATCAGCGTATCAGTATGTATGAACATTTTTCATGTACTGATAACACTCCATGGTCCGTTGAGTTAAATACTTTCAGTCAGTACGGATAAGGCTGATCATGTCAGCCTGTCAGTACATATGGGTCGATTTTTCATAGGCTGACGAACCAGTCTGAACAGTCCTTGGTCCATCCAGGCAGTACGGATGGCTAATCGTATTAGCCTATCAGCCCATATAGGTCATTTTTCATGTACTGATGGGACCAGTCTGGATAGTCCATGGTCCGTTGTGTTAAATCTTTCCATTCAGTACAAATAAGGCTGAACGTATCAGCCTATCAGTACGTATGGGTAGAATTTTCATGGCCTGATGGACCAGTCTGGACAGTCCTTGGTCCATCAAGGCAGTACGGATGGCTGATCGTATAAGTCATCAATATGTATGGGTCATTTTTCATGTACAGGTGGGATTAGTCTGGACAGTCCATGGTCCTTTGAGTTAAGTCCTTCCGTTCTGTATGGATAAAGCTGATCATATCAGCCTATCAAAACGTGTGGGTCGAGTTTTCATTGCCTGATGGACCAGTTTGGATAATCCTTGATCCTTCCAGGCAGTACAGATGGCTGATCGTACCAGCCTATCAGTACGTATGGATCATTTTTCATGTACTGATGGGACCAGTCTGAAAAGTCCATGGTCCGTTGAGTTAAATCCTTCCTTTCATTATGGATAAGGCTGATCATATGAGCCAATAAGTACTTATGGGTCAATTTTTCATGTCCTGATGGACTAGTCTGGGCAGTCCTTGGTCCGTCAGGCAGTACATATGGCCGATTGATCAGCGTATCAGTATGTATGGTCATTTTTCATGTACTGATGGGACCAGTCTGGACAGTCTATGGTCCGTTTAGTTAAATCCTATCATTCAGTATGGATAAGGCTGATCATGTCAGCCTATCAATATGTGTGGGTCGATTTTTCCGTCTAGTTAAATCCTTCCATTCAATATGGTTAATGCTGATCATATCAGCCTATCAGTACGTATTGGGTTGATTTTTTATGGCCTGATGGACCAGTCTGGACAATCCTCGGTCCATCCAGGCATTACGGATGGCTGATCGTATTAGCCTATCATTATGTATGGGTAATTTTTAATGTACTGATGGGACCAGTCCAAACAGTCCATGGTCTTTTAAGTTGAATCCTTCCATTCAGTACTGATAAGGCTGATCATATCAGCCTATCAGTACGTGTGGGTCGATTTTTCATGGCCTGATGAACCAGTCTGGACATGCCTTGGTCCTTCCAGGCAGTACGGAGGGCTGATCGTATCAGCCTATCAGTACGTATGGGTCATTTTTCATGCACTGATGGGACCAGTCTAAACAGTCCATCGTCTATTGAGTTAAATACTTCCATTCAGTACGGATAAGGCTGATCGTATCAGCCTATCAGTAGTATGGGTCAATTTTACATGGTCTGATGGACCAGTCTGGACAGTCCTTGGTTCTTCCAGGCAGTATGGATGGCTGATCGTATCAGCCTATCAGTACGTATGGGTCATTTTTGATGTACTAATGGGACCAGTCCGGACAATCCATGGTCCGTTGAACTAAATCCTTCCATTCAGTATGGATAAGGCTGATCATATAAGCCAATCAGTACTTATGGGTCGATTTTTCATGGCCTGATGGACCAGCCTAGGCAGTCCTTGGTCCTTCAGGCAGTAGATATGGCTGATTGATCAGCCAATCAATTTGTATGGTCATTTTTCATGTTCTGATGGGACCAGTCTGGAAAGTGTATGGTCCGTGGAGTTAAATCCTTCCATTCAGTACGTATAAGGCTGATCATGTCAGCCTATCAGTACTTATGGGTACATTTTCATGGCCTCATGGACCAGTCTGGACAGTCCTTGGTCCATCCAGGCAGTACGGATGGCTTATCATACTAGTCATCAATACGTATGGGTCATTTTTTCATGTACAGGTGGGACCAGTCTTGACAGTCCTTGGTCCATTGAGTTATCTCCTTCTATTCAGTATGGATAAGGCTGATCATATCAGCCTATCAATACGTGTGGGTCGATATTTCATGTTCTCATGGAGCAGTCTGGATAGTCCTTGGTCCATCCAGGCAGTACGGATGGCTGATCGTATAAGCCTATCAGTACGTATGGGTAATTTTTCATGTACTGATGGGACCAGTCCGGACAGTCCATGGTCTTTTAAGTTAAATACTTCCATTCAGTACGGTTAAGGCTGATCATATCAGCCTATCAGTACGTATGGGTCAATTTCTCATGGTCTGATGGACCAATCTGGACAGTCCTTGGTTCTTCCAGGCAGTATGGATGGCTGATCGTATCAGCCTATCAGTACGTATGGGTCAATTTTTGATGTACTAATGGGACCAGTCTGGACAATCCATGGTCCGTTGAACTAAATCCTTCCATTCGGTATGGATAAGGCTTATCATATAAGCCAATCAGTACTTATGGCTCGGTTTTCCATGGCCTGATGGACAAGTCTGGGCAGTCCTTGGTCCTTCAGGCAATACAGATGGCTGATTGATAAGCCTATCAATACGTATGGTCATTTTTCATGTATTGATGGGACCAGTCTGGACAATCCATTGTCCGTTGAGTTAAATCCTTCCATTCAGTACGTATAAGGCAGATCATGTCAGCCTATCAGTACGTATGGGTACATTTTAATGGCCTCATGGACCAGTCTGGACAGTCCTTGGTCCATCCAGGCAGTACAAATGGCTTACCATACCAGTCATCAATACATATGGGTCATTTTTTCATGTACAAGTGGGACCAGTCTGGACAGTCCTTGGTCCATTGAGTTATCTCGTTCCATTTAGTACGAATAAGGGTGATCATATCAGCCTATCAATATGTGTGGGTTGATCTTTCATGGCCTCATGGACTAGTCTTGACAGTCCTCGGTCCATTCAGGCTATACAGATGGCTGATCATATCAGCCTATAAGAACGTATGGGTAATTTTTCATGTACTGATGGGACCTGTCTGGACAGTCCATGGTCTTTTGAGTAAAATCCTTCTATTCAATACGGTTAAGGCTCATCATTTCAGCGTATCAGTATGTATGGGTCGATTTTTTATGGCCTGATGGACCAGTTTGGACAGTCCTTGGTCCATCCAGGCAGTATGTATGGCTGATCGTATTAGCCTATCAGTACCTATGGGTAATTTTTCATTTACTGATGAGACCAGTCCAGACAGTCCATTGTCTTTTAAGTTAAATCCTCCCATTCATATCAGCCTATCAGAACGTATGGGTTGATTTTTCATGGCCTGATGAACCAATCTAGACAGTACTTGGTCCATCCAGGCAGTACGGATAGCTGATCGTATTACCTATCAGTAACTATGTGTCATTTTTCATGTACTGATGGGACCAGTCTGGACAGTCCATGGTCCGTTGTGTTAAATCTTTCCATTTAATACAGATAAGGCTGATTATATCAGCATATCAGTACGTATGGGTAGATTTTTCATGGCCTGATGGAACATTCTTGACAGTTCTTGGTCCATACAGGAAGTACGGATGGCTGATCGTATCAGCCATCAGTACGTATGGGTCATTTTTCATGTACAGGTGGGACCAGTCTGGAAAGTCCATGGTCCGTTGAGTTAAGTTCTTCCGTTCAGTACGTATAAGGCTGATCATGTCAGTCTATCAGTACGTATGGGTAGATTTTCATGGACTCATGGACCAGCCTGGACAGTCCTTGGTCATTCCACGCAGTATGGTTGGCTGATCGTATCGGGCTATCAGTATGTATGGCTCATTTTTCATGTATTAATGGGACCAGTCTAGACAATCCACGTTCCGTTGAATTTAATCCTTCTATTCAGTATGGATAAGGCTGATCATATAAGCCAATAAGTACTTATGGGTTGATTTTTCATGGTCGGATGGATCAGTCTGGGCAGTCTTTGGTCCTCCAGGCAGAATAGATGGCTGATTGATCAGCGTATCAGTATGTATGGTCATTTTTCATGTACTGATGGGACCAGTCTGGACAGTTCATGGTCCATTGAGTTAAATTCTTTTAGTCAATACGGATAAGGCTGATCATGTCAGCCTATCAGTACGTATGAGTCGATTTTTCATGGCCTAATGAACCAGTCTGGACGGTCCTTGGTCCAACCAGGCAGTACGGATGGCTGATCGTATCAGCCTACCAGTACGATTTGGTAATTTTTCATATACTGATGGGACCAGCCTGGACAATCCACGGTTTTATTGAATTAAATCCTTCCATTCAGTAAGGATAAGGCTGATAATATAAACCAATCAGTAATTATGGGTCGATTTTTTATGGCCTGATGGACCAGTCTTGACAGTCCTTGGTCCATCCAGGCAGTACGGAAGGCTGCATGTACAGGTGGGACCAGTCTGGACAGTCCTTGGTCCATTGAGTTAAATACTTCCATTCAGTACAGATAAGGCTGATCATATAAGCCTATCAGTACGTATGGTCATTTTTCATGTACTGATGAACCAGTCTAGACACTCCTTGGTCTGTTGAGTTAAATCCTTCCATTCAGTACGGATAAGGCTGATCATGTCAGTCTATTGATACGTATGGGTAGATTTTCATGGCCCGATGGACCCGTCTGGACAGTCCTCGGTCCATCCAAGCAGTACGGATGGCTGATCATATCAGTCATTAGTATGGATGGGTCATTTTTCAAGTACAGGTGGGACTAGTCTGGACAGTCTCTGGTACATTGAGTTAAATTCTTTAATTCAGTACGGATAAGGCTGATCATATCAGCTTATCAGTACGTGTGGGATTATTTTTCATGGCCTGATGGACAAGTCTAGACAGTCCTTGGTCCTTCCAGGTAGTACGGATGGCTGATTGTATCAGCCTATCAGTACGTATGGGTCACTTTTCATTCACTGATGGGACCAGTCTGAACAGTCCATGGTTTGTTGAGTTAAATACATTCCATTCAGTACGGATAACACTGACCATATCAGCCTATTTGTACGTATGGGTCGATTTTTCATGGTCTGATGGCCCATTTTGGGATGGACCTGTCTGGACAGTCTTTTGTCCTTCCAGGCAGTATGGATGGCTAATCATATCAGCCTATCAGTATGTATGGGTCATTTTTCATGTACTAATGGGACCAGTCCGGACAATCCACGGTCCGTTGAATTAAATCCTTCCATTCAGTATGGATAAGGCTGATCATATAAGCCAATCAGTACTTATGGGTCGATTTTTCATGTCCTGATGGACCAGTCATGGCAGTCCTTTGTCCTTCATGCAGTACATATGGCTGATTGATCTGCCTATCAGTACGTATGGTCATTTTTCATGTACTTATGGGACCAGTCTGGACAGTTCATGGTCTGTTGAGTTAAATCCTTCCATTCAATACGGATAAGCTGATCATTTCAGACTATCAATACGTATGGGTAGATTTTTATGGCCTGATGGACCAGTCTGGACAGTCATTGGTCCATCCAGGCAATACGGATGGCTGATCGTATCAGTCATTAGTATGTATGGGTTATTTTTTCATGTACAGGTGGGACCAGTCTGGACAGTCCTTGCTCCATTGAGTTAAATCCTTCCATTTAGTATGGATAAGGCTGATCATATCAGCCTATCAGTATGTGTGGGTCAATTTTTCATATACAGGTGGGATCAGTCGGGACAGTCCATGGTCCATTGAGTTAAATCCGTCCATTCAGTACTGATAAGGCTGATCATATCAGCCTATTAGTATGTGTGGGTCAACTTTTCATGGCCTGATGGACCAGTCTGGACAGTCCTTGGTACATCCAGGCAGTACATATGGCTGATCATATAAGCCTATCAGTACATAGGGGTAATTTTTCATGTACTGATGGGACCAGTCCGGACAGTCCATGGTCATTTGAGTTAAATCCTTCCATTCAGTATGGTTCAGGCTGATCATATCAGCCTATCTGTACGTATGGGTCGATTTTTCATGGCCTGATGGACCAGTCTGGACAGTCCTTGGTCCATCCAGGCAGTATGGGTGGCTGATTGTATCAGCCTTTTAATACGTATGGGTAATTTTTCATGTACTGATGGGACCAGTCCGTACAGTCCATGGTCTTTTGAGTTAAATCCTTCCATTCAGTACGGTTAAGGCTGATCATAGCAGCCTATCATTACCTATGGGTTGATTTTTTCATGGCCTGATAAACCAGTTTGGACAGTTTTTGGTCCATATAGGAAGTACGGATGGCTGATCGTATTAGCCTATCAGTACGTATGGGTTATTTTTCATGTACTGATGGGACAAGTCTGGACAGTCCATGGTCCGTTGTGTTAAATCTTTCCTTTCAGTACAAATAAGGTTGATCATATCAGCCTATCAGTACGTATGGGTAGATTTTTCAAGGCCAGATGGACCAGTCTGGACAGTCCTT
>MU107175.1:0-63155 GCA_012274485.2 Sinapis alba | reverse complement strand
TGGAGAGAGATGAGGAAGCTTGCCATGCTCGAGCTCTTCAGCTCGAAGAAACTAAAAGCATTTAGGTATATAAGAGAAGAAGAGAGTGAACTGCTCGTCAAGAAACTCTCGAAATCTGCTGAGTTACAAACTTTGGTGGACTTGAGAAAAGCTCTTTTCTCTCTTACCGCGAGTATCATATGTAGACTCGCTTTTGGACAGAACTTCCACGAGTGTGATTTTGTCGATATGGACAAAGTTGAAGAGCTTGTGCTCGAGTCTGAGACCAATCTTGGCTCATTTGCGTTCATTGACTTCTTCCCTGCGGGTCTTGGGTGGGTTATAGACCGAATCTCTGGTCAACACTCGGAGTTGCACAAAGCCTTTGCTAGACTTAGTAACTTCTTTCAACATGTGATTGATGATCATTTGAAGCCCGGACAACCTGAAGAACACTCAGACATCATTGGTGTCATGTTGGATATGATCAATAAAGAAAGCAAAATCGGTTCGTTTAAAGTCACCTATGATCATCTGAAAGGAGTTATGTCGGTGAGTAAAAACAATATTTCACTTTTCTATTTATTTATTTTTAGATATCTTAAAACATTCTGCTCCTTCTCTCTCTCACAATGAATCTCTCAGAAATTTACTAATAAAATATTAATACTTTTTGATGAGATAATCACGGTTAGAACTCCTAGCCCTTAAAATTCAAATGGGTTTTTTACTTTTTTTTTTACTTTTTTTTTTTTAAAGTAAACCAATCGCGGACCGCCTCGTGTCGGTAGGATCCGCAAATAATACAGAAAATCTTCAATAATCGATCCTTCTTCTGCATTTCTTGTTACCGTTTCTTGGGTTTGGTGTGGGACCCACACATAATTTTTGTGTAAAAACTCCTCTAGAAACTAGAGATAAAGATGGCCTAAGATGTCCTAACCAATTGGTATGTGTATAACTCGAAATGGTAATTAACTAAAATATGTTTGTTTTATGATCAGGATGTGTTTTTAGCAGGAGTGAACGCAGGAGCCATCACCATGATATGGGCCATGACAGAGCTAACAAGACATCCGAATGTTATGAAGAAACTCCAACAAGAGATCCGAGTAACTCTTGGTGAAAACAAAGAAAAAATCACTGAACAAGATCTAGAGAAAGTTCACTACTTGAAACTTGTGATCCAAGAAACGTTTAGATTACACCCACCAGCTCCTCTCTTACTCCCAAGAGAGACCATGTCTGATATCAAGATTCAAGGCTATAACATTCCCAAAAACACAATGATCGAGATCAACACTTACGCAATAGGGCGTGATCCCAAATGCTGGAAAAACCCTAACGAGTTTATCCCCGAGAGGTTTATTGATAGCCCTGTGGAATATAAAGGTCAACATTACGAGTTGTTGCCATTTGGTGCTGGTCGCAGGATTTGTCCAGGGATGGCCACGGGGATAACTATCGTCGAACTAGGTTTACTTAACGTTCTCTACTTCTTTGATTGGAGTTTACCTGATGGAATGACCATTGAAGACATAGACATGGAAGAAGCTGGAGCTTTCGTCATCGCCAAGAAAGTTCCTCTTGAGCTAATTCCAACTCCACATAAATGGTGAAGTGGTGAAATAAACGTTATAATAATACACTCCTTCCTTTTCAAATTACTAGCTGTTTTAGAGTATAATTTTTGTTTCAAATAAGTGTCGTTTTTGTTTTTCAATGTAAAATTTATTAGTAATATTTTCTACTCTATTTTTCTATTAGTTGATATATAGTTATGTGTATCAGTAATAATGTTTTTATTTTAAAAATATATAAAATTAAATGTTTTTTTAATTTGTGTGCATAAACCTAAAACGACAACTAATATGAAACGGAGGGAGTATCATAATATCAAGATTTGTGTGCATCGGTCTCTTGCAGTTTGTTCGATTTTGATTTTCTTTTCATGAGTTGTAATTGGTAGAATTATGTTTCATATTTTTCGTAATTAAAGTTAAAATAATAAAATAAGTTTAGCTTAAAAACCTCTTTTACATCTTTGGACACGTATATTCTCGTAAATCTAGAGATGGTTGTGTTGCTATGCTACCTCAATTCCCACAGAAACACTAGAAAGAAATTGAAAAAAACAACTTCCGAAAACGTAGCATGCATAAAAAACATATGTGAATAAAAAAAAATTCTTTGGACTTTTTCAGCTGATTGTTTTCTTTAGACTTACTAATTGTCTATAGCTCTAAAATCTAGCGATGTCCAACAAATGACTCATGATCAAAATTAAAACCTTATCCAAACGTTGAAGCAACTCATTTTGTAGATTTTGAGCCCCCAAAAAAAAAAAAAAAAACATGCAAAGACACTAGTGTCTATGCACCAAAATTAATAGGCGGGCCAGGGCCTTAAGATAACTAGTTGACACAAGATAAACAATAATTATTCCCTCTATTTTTAATAAATGATGTTTTAGAAGAATTTTTTATTCTAAATTATACTTCCTCCGTTTCATATTAAGTGTCGTTTTAGAGAAATTGTTTTGTTACGAAATAAGTGTCGTTTTCGCATTTCAATGCAAAATTTATGAATTTCTTTTTCCAGTTTAATTTTCTATTGGTTGAAATATGGTTAAGTGTATGGGAAATGATGTTTTTATATATAAAATATGCAAAATTAAATATTTTCTTAATCCGTGTGCATAAACTTAAAATGACACCTATTATGAAACAGAGGGAGTATAATTTTTTTAGTTTTTTATGTAAAATTTATTAACATTTAATGTTAAATGAAAATAAAATTATACATTTTATTTTATATTATCTAAAACTGTAACTGAAACGCAAATTTTGTTATTTTATTATATATAATATTATCAAATTTTTATGTTTTAACATTTGTTAAAAGTGAGTTCACTTTGTAACAATATATTAAACATGAAAAATAATTACAATTAATAAAGTAAATTAGTTTAAATATGATGAATTAATTTATAAAAATTTATCTAGTTCATTTTTTCTTTAATATTTTATACAATTATTTTATTATTCATCTGACATATTGATAAATTTTATATTTTTATATAGATACTATGTTTTTAGATTTTTGACTTTTAGTATAATCTAGTGGAAGAATTTTTTTTAAAAAATAATTAATTGGTACATTAATAAAAAAGTATTTGAATCATCAAAAACTAATTAAGTAATTTGAATATTATTTGAGTAACATGATTTTTTACTATAATATTATATCAAATAAATTTATACTAATACTCTTTCTGTTTTGATTTAATTGTCGTTATATAGGAAAATTTTCATTTCAAAATAAGCGTTGTTTTAGAACTTTAATACAAAATTTATTAAGAAAAAAATTCTGTTTATTTTTTTATTTGTCAAAATATGATTAGTGTATAGGTAATTATTTTTTTTATTTTGAAAATATATAAAATTAAATGTTTTATTAATTTTTGTGCATAAATCCGGAACGAAAATTAAAATGAAATGAAGGGGGTATATTGGTTTTTGTAAGTGTTTTAGAGAAATTTATGCAATATACATAAACGTGAGTAAAATTAGAAAAATATACATGATAAAATGCTATAATATTTATGTTTAAAAAAATATAAATCAGATCATTAAAATTTTTAAAACTATAGTTGAATCCTATAAAAGTTTTCAACTAGTATATCACATCATCCAATTAATTTTATTAAGAGTTAAGAAACCAGCAAATATATATATATATATATATATATATATATATATATATATGTGTGTTTATTGTAGGTGACATAAATGCGTATAGTTGACGAATAATTGTAGAGACATGTTGGTTCTTGGTAAGACTGCTTGCATTAAAATCATCATAGCCATAAATGAGAGGACGATTTTTCTTCGAGTGGTGACTATTCAAAGTAGGCCTATGACTTCAGATATCGGGTCGGATTCGAATAAGATCCGATTGGATCCGTTTTTTGGATAAATAAATTCTCTACCCAATAGATACTTGACATAATTCTGTTTCGGTTTCGGATCGGATACTACTGTTTTCGAGTCGAATCTAGGTACCCGTTTATTATTTAAATAATATATATATTTATTAAATAAAATAATTTTCATATAAATCAAAGAAGTCCAGTGGTTACAACTTTCCCATTTATTTATCTAATCCGGGTTCAAGACTTTTAAATGTCAATTTTATAAAAAAATTAATATTGAAATGCTAGATATACTTACAATATAAAATAATACATAAAAATTGAAGTGATCTAGTGGTATCATAGTTGCTTCTCTCATATCCAACCGGAGTTCAAACAGAGGTGATGACAATTTTCTAATATTCTAGATTTTGAGCTATCTATTTCGGTTTAAACGGGTACCCGATCGGATTTCGGGTAATAACCGGAACCAATCCGATATCCATGGGTATTAGAAGCAAAGACCCATCGGGTAAAATGGCTAAATCCATAACCGAATCAAAACGGTTCTTTTCGAATCGGATCCGATTCAGGTAAACGGTTCCGGTTAAAGGTCTCAGCCTTAATTCAAAGATTTTATGCCGTTGTTTCGTGTTCACTAAAAGAAATAAAGTTGCATATTTTAAAACGCGTGACTACAATGAGCATACGGTTTTCGTTTCAGTTTTAATTTTTTTTTTAGTTTTTTTATTAAATACTTCATTCATTTCAGTTTAATTGTCGTTCTGGATTTATGTACACATATTAATAAAACATATAATTTTATATATTTTCAAAACAAAAAAACACAATTATCTATATATACTTAATCATATTTCGACAAATAGAAAATTAAACTGGAGAATCTTCTTAATAAAGTTTATATTGAAACTATAAAACAACACTTATTTTGAAATGAATTTTTTTTTCTACAACGGCAATTAAATCGAAACGGAGGGAGTACGCTTTATTTCTTTCGATTTTCAGTTGGACTTAAGTAAAAATTGTTAGAACTAGACAATATCCGATTAAATTTTGGTTTTAATTTAATTCTGGTTTGATTCTATTTTTTGGTTAATTTGGGATAAACTGGGTAAAAAAATCAGTTTTTCAGTTTTTAGATTAAATATTTAGTAGTTCAAATAATTTTCAGTTTTTAGATTAAATATTGAGTAATTCAAAAAATCTCAATCTAAACTCTAACCCTAAGAATCTAATTCTTACAAACATAACATGTTAGAACATTTTGTTACTAAACCATAAACATTGTCTAACACAAGGTTACCAAATCAATATATATTCTTTTAAATTGTTCAATTATACAAATTTTTAATTTATAAACTTTATAGGGCAATTCTCTTAAATAACACTTTTTAAGTTTTTGTCACAAAAATAGTCTTAGAAAAATAAAATGACCAAAATAATTTTTTTTTTTTTTGAAAATTTCAATTTTTTTTAATTTTTTTTTTTGAAATTTGAAACCCTATCCCCAAACCCACCTCTTAACTCTAAACCCTAAAGTCTAAATTAGTTAACCCTAAGGGTATAAATGCATATAAATAATATTTTTAGCTTCAAAAAAACTTCTTTTGGTCATTTTCTTTCTTAAGAACTATTTTTGTGAAGTACAAACTAAAAGGGGCTATCTAAGGGAATTTCTTAACTTTATATTAACCATGATTAATTAAAAATTTCACAAAAAGTTATTTTTATATATTTTTAAAATTAAATTATTAGATCAAATTATGATATAGACTACATAATAGAATTCTTAAGAAGTTTACATATATGTAGACTTTTTGTTATATGTAGACTTACTATACGAATGACTTGCATAATTGTAAAAATAACTTTCTAATTTTTTTGTTTGGTAATAAAAAATAGCTAGTATTTTTACCATATATTTAAGTTAATTTTGCATTTAATTGAATATAAAACCTATTTTCATGGTTACAATCAAGGGCAATTCTCTTAAATAGCCTTTTTAAACTTTTTGTCACAAAAATAGCATTAGAAAAATAAAATGACCAAAATAGCATTTTTTTTTTGAAATTTTTAATTTTTTATTATTTTTTTTGAAATTTGAAATCCTATCCCCAAACCCACCCTTTTACTCTAAACCCTAAAGTCTAAATTAGTTAACCCTAAGGATATAAATTCATATTAATAAAAAAATTAACTTCTAAAAAAAACTATTTTAGTCATTTTCTTCCTTAAAAACTATTTTTGTGAACAATAAACTAAAAGGGGTTATCTAAGGAAATTTCTCTACAATCAATATTTAGTTGTTTTTAACAAATCCCTGTAGTTCTTTGAGCTACATGTAAGTAGATGTATCATTTTCACATCAAACCTTCGTTACATGCATGTATTTATTGATATATGGTATTCAATATAAATAATACCCATGCCAGGAAAATACAGGAACATACGGTCCTAGAAATGTAACATTATTACTTCACTACAAAACATAGAGAAAAGAAAAGCATTGATCATATTTTAAGATATGTTTTTCTCTACAATTTGTTCAACGGGGACAAATTGGCACAAGTTCAAGAGGAGCTTTCTTGCTAACAATAACCGCACCTTCTTCTTCCATATCGATATCTTTCACTGTTGTCCCTTCAGGCAAAACCCAATCAAAGAAGTAAAGCAAGTTCAGCAATCCTAACTCGACCATCGCGATGCCCATTGTCATACCTGGACAAATCCTTCGACCAGAGCCAAAAGGCAAAAGCTCAAAGTTCAGTCCTCTGTAATCAACAGAACTATCACTAAACCTTTCAGGTTTAAACTCATCAGGATTCTCCCAAAGTTTTGGATCGCGTGCTATCGCGAAAACATTGATCATGATCTGTGTTTTTTTGGGAATTTCGTAGCCTTGAACCTTGATAGGTGACATTGTCTCTCTTGGTAATAAAAGTGGAGCTGTCGGGTGTAATCTGAATGTCTCTTTGATCACTAGCTTGAAGTAGTTAAGTTGGTTAATATCTTCTTCTGTGATTCTCTGTCTTGATTCACCAAGTACTGTTCTAACCTCATCTTGTACTTTCTTCATAACACTTGGATTTCTCATTAGCTCTGTCATTGCCCAAAGTATAGTCGTCGCACTTGTGTTTACTCCAGCCAGAAATATATCCTAAATCCAATATAAAAAGTGTTAGTAGTGACTTCACAAAGAGAAAAATATAGAAACAAAAAATACAGATATACAGAATTTTTTTAAGAATTTTTTTACGTATAAATTTTTGGAGAACTATAATTCTCAATGATATTAATTACACACTGAAGAAATGGAGTTTACATAATTAAAAATCAGATTGCTACTTTGATGTTCTTAAAAATCATGGTATAACTTATTCTAATAGACAATGTTTGTTTCTTATTTAATTTCTTAATGTAACAAATGTTGACTTTTCATATAGTTATCTAAATAAAACTTATAGAGTGTTTATCCACTTACAGAGTTCTACAACTTGGAATAAACTAGTGGAATTTTGATACCTTCTACAATAATAACGTATACCCCACAAGCACACACAAAAACCACCTACCACTTGAATCTAAAATGTGACATTATGGCAATACTAGTGGAACCACGAACTATTAATGAAGTCAGAAAACACAATCAAGATTAAGCAAGAAAGTTGACAAAATCACTGAAAGAGAGATTAGATAAAATTGCTTACAGAGATGATTCCTTTGATATGATCAGTAGTGAGCTTAAAAGAACCATCTCCACCTTGTTTATTCATCATATCAATCATCACATCCACAACATCTGGACTCTCTAGTACACTTCTTCCTGGCTTTAAATGATCATCAAGCACTTGGTTAAAGAAGTTGTCTAGCTCTGAGAAGAGTCCTTCTAAGCTCTTACTTTGACCAGTGATTCTATCAACAATCCAACCTCCAGGGAAGAAATTAGAGAAAGCAAATTTCGCCTGAAGCTTCTCTGATCTAGACGCTAATTCCTCCATACCATCTTCATCAATAAACTCAGATTCATGGAGATTTTGACCAAAGGCTATTCTACAGATGATACTAGCGACTAAAGTGAAAAGGGCCTTTTTAAGATTCACAGGAGATTGTTTTTGAGAAGCTTCAGAGAGTTTCTTGACCAGCAAGTCATTCTCTTCTTCTCTTATATACCTAAAAGAGTTGAGCTTCTTCAAGCTGAATAGCTCGATCACAGCGAGTTTCCTCAACGCCCTCCACTCTTCACCATAAGGAGCGAATCCTATGTCTTTGAAGTTGTAAGAGATTTTCTTAGTCGCTATGGTTTCTGGTCGGCTGCAACAATCTAGGTCATGGGTTTTGAGAACTTCTTCTGCTGCTTTGTTTGAAGAGATTATGACAATAGGGACAAAACCGAAGTGGAGTTTCATCACTGGTCCGTAGCTTTTGGAGAGTTTTTGGAGACATATGTGTAGTAACCCGTCAAGGTTGTGTAAGTTCCCGATGATCGGTAGCTTTTGTGGGCCCGGAGGATGGTTTATTTTCGAGGTTTGGAACTTTTTAGTGAAGGTTATTGTTACTAAGAGAAGCAACAAAAGCCAGAAGAAGTAAATGAAAATAGACATCTTGTGTTCTTGCTACTCTGTTCTGTTCTTTTCCGAGTAAAGAAGAATTTAGATTTAAAGAGAGATTAAATTAGACTTTTCAACGTTGGAATCAAGAAACCATTTAAGTGTTCAGACTTAAAGAGGATCATATCTGCACGGCTATTTTGAATTCACGGGTCGTTTTCGATATAATAGTCAAAGGATAATGATTGAGTCATAAAGAAAATTCAACTCGAGTGTAATTTTCTTTATTTTATTTAAGTGGTTGATGTATGAGAGTACGTCTCTAGGGCAAATTAATCTTCTAGATGACACATAGTTCCAGAAGAAGGATCAATGTATATCTACAAATAGTAGGGATCTGTATTTGGATAGTGAAGGTGAACTCGTTGGATCAAATTTGACTCTTGACTTTCAGATTTATCATTTAGTTAGACTATTTGTATTTCGTAACTAAAGCAAAACAGTGTATTACTTCAAAAAATAAAAGGCCAATATCCAAATACAAACTATTGTTATGTCTTGTAAAATAAACGGGAATTTGCCCAAAATAACTTAAAATTTGATATAAAATGCAAAATAGACTCTATATTCAATCGAATGCAAAACTAACATAAAATAGTAGCAAAAATAATTATTTAACTCTTATAGTCAAACAAAAAAAAATTATTTTATAATTCTAATTTTCAAAAGCTTACATTTAATAGAAAAAAGTATATTAAATGTAGACGTTCAAAGAAATTTACTATGTAGATTTATTCTCAAATTTACATAGTAACTTGATAACTAATTTTATTTTTAAAATTTATAAAATAATTTGTGTGAATTCTTTTATAAATCATCAATATAAAAACTAATATAAATAAATTAAAATTTAATATAATAAAATAATTTAAAGTTGACCAAAATAAAATAATCTACTTTCAAATCTGATAAGTTAATTTTCTGTTTGACCAAAATAAAATAGTAAACTTCATTTGTAGTCTACGTTTTTTCTAAAATTAGTAGACTGCATATGAAGTTTACATTTGTTTATTTTTTGGTTATTTTTTAATATTTTAGTCAAATACACAATTAACTTATTTAAAAAGTTAAAGTTTTAGTCAAATGCAAAACTAACTTTTTGCAGACTTCTAAGACAGTCTACTTGTTGCAGACTTCTGATGAAGTCTACTATGAAAAGTCAAAAATTCGGTCAATTGCAAAACTAATCAATTGTAAAACTAATTGTGCGTTGACAAGAAAACTATAAAATACATCTACATATAAGCGTAAATATACAAAACAGTCTACTATCGCGAAGTATATCTGAATAATGATTAAAACCATGTAAATAGTTATATTTTTATGGTGTAAGCTTGTTTCTAAGGTTTTTCACCGCCCAAACTTCGAGTATGAGCAAAAAAAACTGTTTGGTGATTGTTTGTGAAGAGTTACAAAAATTTGAATTTTGTGTTTGTGAAAATGAAAATTATAAGAGTTTTTAGATGAAATTGAAAAGAGAATGAGAGAAAATAAAAAAATTTTGGTGTAGACTAAAAAAAAAAATTTTGAACTTTAGAAGCTCAAAATGGTTATTCATGGTAGTTAGAAAATTGATGATAGTGATATTGTTGTAAATAAAAAGAAATGTTTAAAATGTCTTTGGTTTTTGTCAATTTTAAAAATTAAATTAAATTAAATTATAATAACAAATTTGTAAATATTTGAAAACCTAAAAAAGATATGGGAACATTATGACTAAATAGTATTGACAAAAAAAAAAGAGTTAGTTTTGTGTTTGACTTTATAACTTTAAGTATTTTTGGAAAAACTTTTTAAAATAAATAACTGTTCATTTGATTGTTAATGTATTTTAAATTTATTATCTGTTCTGGAAGGGTGTTCTCATGTAACGTGCCAGTCTACATGGATATCTGAAACCAAATGAATTGCTTCTGCGGTGGTACTTCAATCATATTAAAATATAAAATGATATATATTCCAACGACATTTTTACTTCACGGAGGAAGTCATTTTCATGAACGGAGTTCATTATTCAACACACAAAAAGGCACTCTGTTTCATCAACAAGATGCAAAGATCATTACATCGAAATTTATATATTGCTTAAATAAAGGTACTTATTAAATAGAAGTAAACCTTATATGGATGGGGAAGAATAAAAAACGTGTACTATAAGTAAAGGTATAGTAACATATATAAGGTTGCATTTTTTTGTATACTTCAAAGTTGAGCCATCATTTAATGATGAAGAATTGGAAGAAGCTCAAGAGGAACTTTCTTAACAACTGTAATATTACCATCTTCTTCCATGTCCATATCTTTCCCCTCCTCAGGCAATCCCCAATCAAAGTAGTAAAGCAAATTCAAGAGTCCCAATTCAATGGTTGCAATAGCTGAAGCCATTCCAGGGCACATCCTCCTTCCAGAGCCAAATGGTAACATCTCAAAGCTTTGTCCTTTGTAATCCACATGACAATCAATAAACCTCTCCGGGATAAACTCTTCTGGATCTTCCCAGTGTTTTGGATCTCTTCCTATCGACCAAGTGTTAACCACTAGAAAGGTTTTTGGTGGAATGTCATAGCCTTGAATCTTGATTTGACTCATTGTTTCTCTTGGGAGTAACAAAGGAGCTGCTGGGTGTAGTCTTAGCGTTTCTTTGATCACAAGCTTCAAGTACTGAAGCTTATCAACATCTTCTTCATCGATTCTCTCATTTTGTTTAACTCTGATGCATGTTCGGATCTCGTCTTGAGCTTTTTTCATCACCCGTGGGTTTCTAACGAGCTCTGCCATTGCCCAAATCATGGTGATGGCACTTGTGTCTACTCCAGCAAGATATATATTCTAGGTCAAAAAGACAAGATGGTTAAAGACATATTAAACTCAACCAATTATACATCCATAAAAGTAAACCTAACATAACGTATACATATTTTGATTCATTCCATTAAATATTGTTATCAATATTCAGGGTCGTATCTGAGATTACGGGGGCTTGAAACATTTCTTTAAGAATTGTTTTTAAAAAAAAACTTTTTCATGATCTATAAACTTATATCTATATAAAAAATTTCTAAAATTTTTGGGAGCCAAGACGAATGTTTCAACCGGCTGTACCAGATCCGGCCTTGTCAATATTAGGATATAACCCCATAAATTTAAGTGTTACAAACAAGCTTGAAGTTGAAGTAAGTGTCAGGGAGTAAGTATATGGAAAAAAAAACTTATTGTAAGATATAATAGTGAACTATAGATTCTAGGCTTACTTGGATGATTCCTTTAAGATGATCAATGGTGAGCTTGAAAGATTCATCTTGTTCTTCTTTACGCATAGTATTTAAGAGCGAGTCAACTATATCAGGGCGATCTTTATTTGTTTTTTCTTCAGGGTTCTTCAAGTGATCATCAATTACATGGTTCAGAAAAGTATCAACCTCGCCGAAACTTTTGTGAAGTCTCCTATGTCTTCCTGACATAAAGTCCATAAGCCATCCCAAACCAGCAGGGAAAAGATCAGAGTTACTTACAGAACCAAGTTTCTGGAGCTCAAACATGAACTCTTTGATCTCTTCCTTATCAACATGCTTATTCTCATAGAAACGCTGTGCAAAGGCAGATCTAAATATGATACTTCCAGCTAAACAGTAAAGTTCTTGGCTCAAATCCACTGAAGACTTCTTTTGAGCTAACTCCTTAAGTTTCTTGACCAACAAGTCATTCTCTTCCTCTCTGATGTACCTAAATGATCGAACCTTCTTCGCGCTGAAGAAGTTTAGAACAGAAAGCTTGCGTAACTGTCTCCAAACCTCACCATATGGTGCAAACCCAATGTCTTTACCGTTACGCGAGAACGTTAATGTGGCGTGGGTCTTAGGTCTTGTACAACACTCAAGGTCATGTGTTTTAAGAGCTTCCTCAGCTGCTTCGCTCGATGAGATTGCAACTATTTGGAGAGAACCAAGATGGAGAAGCAACACGGGTCCATGTTTCTTGGAGAGATCATGAAGACATCTGTGAAACAATCCTTGAAGCTGGTGTAGGTTTCCGATGATCGGAAGCTGTGGTGGGCTCGGAGGAAGATTTTGTCTCGAGTCTTTGGTTCTCTTGACGAATATTAACGTGCAAAGAGCGGGGAGAAGCAGAAACCAAAAGAAATAGAGAATAGTAGACATTGTTTTGGTTGTTTCTTTATTTGTTTTGTGTTCTGTTTTTTTTGGTTATTACAGAAACATAGCACAAGACTTCAAAACAAACATACATATAAAAGCGACATAAGCACGGCAAGATAAGTCAGAATCTAGACATATAAAGTTAACATGTCGTTTACTGTGTGTGAAGATAAGCTATGAGAGGTTGAGAAACATTCAGTTATAAACTCAACTGCACTTCTTATCTTGAACACTATCAGTCAAGAAAATACAAATCATTGCTCTTAAAATCAAGTTCAAAGCTATTTGATTATATTTTTTAAATATTTGTTTGATTATAAAATAAGTTTGATCGCTTAAAAATTATTTACATTATTAGACGAAAACCAAAGACAAAAGCTATCAAACCCAAGGTCATATCATAAGCTAATGTACCTCAAAGGTTTCTTTTGATTAGATTAGTATTAACTATGATTTGCATGTTACTAACTTATTCACGTGTATTTTGAGGGTTGCCACAAAGCAACTCTCATTCTTTAAATGACAATTTTTTTGTTCTTGGTGTAAGCTTCTCCAGTGAGCTATTTCATTATCCATCTTTTATCCTTGTTTAATCTATCTTGCTCAAGAAAGCTCCCAGGAGTTTGAATCTATTTAAGTACAAATGGAACTGCAAGATTCTGATATATGTTGAAAGATTTAAGAGAATTGATTTGGTTACCTACGTCATTAAACTAATGACTGTATTTATCTTTTTGGTTACTGGTCCAAAAAGAATTTTTGACTTAAGTGTGTTTTAATTGGAGTAGTGGAATGATGAGCGATCTATCAGAAAGGAAAGTGGATTCGCGATATCATGTTTTTGAGGCCAAAACGGAAAAAAATGTGGTGATTGTATGGTTAGCAAATAAGACATTCCAATCTCCGAAAGTTAACAAACGTGGAAGGCCTATTAACTATGGACGATCTAAGCGTTACAAACATCCGATTACAAAAAAATAGCTTTAAAAATAAAATATCTTAATACTGAATATGGATGAATGTTGAAACTATACAACATCCACATACAAACCAGTGCATCAAACTATTTCTAGAAAAACAAAACATTAGTTCCCCCCCCCCCCCCTTTTATTCTTAAACATACAGCACAACTCTAGTCTGAAGTATATTGCACAGTTCAACTTCCTCTACACAAGACTCTTTGACCCCATCACTGATGACGAAGAATGGGAAGAAGCTCAAGAGGAACTTTCTTAACAATAGTAAGAACACCAGCTTCTTCCATGTTCATATCTTTCTTCTCCTCAGGCATTCTCCAGTCGAAGTAGTAAAGCAAATTCAAGAGTCCCAGTTCAACGGTCGCCATCCCTGAAGCCATACCTGGGCACATTCTCCTTCCAGAACCAAATGGTAACATCTCAAAGCCATGTCCTTTGTAATCCACAGGAAAATCAATAAACCTCTCGGGGATAAACTCCTCTGGATCTTTCCAGTGTTTAGGATCCCGACCTATCGACCAAGCATTAACCACTAGAATGTTTTTTGGTGGAATGTCATAGCCTTGAATCTTGATTTGACTCCTTGTTTCTCTTGGGAGTAATAAAGGAACTGGTGGGTGTAGTCTTAAGCTTTCTTGCACCACAAGCTTCAAGTATTGAAGCTTATCAAGATCCTCTTCAGTGATTCTCTCCTTGTGTTTGGTTCCAATGCAACTTTGGATCTCATCTTGTACTTTCTTCATCACTCTAGGGTTTCTAACGAGCTCTGCCATCGTCCAAATCATGGTGATGGAGCTTGTGTCTACTCCAGCAAGATATATACCCTATCAACAAAGGAACATTAGATTATATAAAGTAAGGATATGAAGTAAAGAGATTTTGTTTGCTTACTTGGATGATTCCTTTGAGATGATCAATGGTGAGGTTGAAAGATTCATCATGTTCTTGTTTAGGTATCATTTCTAAGAGGTAGTCTATGAAATCAGGAGGATCTTGTGTGAAGTTCTTGGATTGATGATCATCAATTATATGATTTATAAAAGTATCAACCTCAGTGAAAACATCATGAAGTCTCTTACGTTGCCCTGACACAAAGTCCATGAACCATCCAAGACCAGCAGTGGGGAACATATCAGTGAAATTGAAAGTCATGTTACTGTGAGCTTCAAGCATCAGTTCTTCAATCCTTTCCTTATCGATATGCTTGTTCTCCAAGAAACTCTGTCCGAAGGCAGTTCTGAAGACGATACTTGCAGTCAGGAAGAAAAGGGTTTTGCTCAAATCCACTGGAGATTGCTTCAAAGCAGATTCCCTTAGTTGCTTGACCATCAAGTCACTCTCTTCCTCTCTAACATACCTAAAAGACCTAACCTTCGTCACACTAAAAAACTCACGAACCGCGAGCTTACGCAGCTCTCTCCATGCCTCACCGTATTCACCAAACCCGATGTCATTACCGTTACGCGAGAAAACGGTTGAGGCGAGAGTGACGGGTCGTGTACAACACTCAAGGTCATGGGTTTTAAAAACTTCTTCAGCTGCTTCACTAGATGAGATCACGACCATTCTAAGAACCCCTAGACGGAGGAGTATCACAGGTCCATGTTTCTTGGAGAGATTATGAAGAGATTTGTGAAACAACCCTCGAAGCTGGTGTAGGTTTCCGATGATCGGAAGCTGTGGTGAACTAGGAGGAAGATTTTGTTTCGAGTCTTTGCTTTTCTTCACGAATATTAACGAGAAAAGGACGGGGAGAAGCAGAAACGAAAAGAAATAGAGAGTAATCGACATTTTTTTTTTGTGTGTTATGTTTCTTGGTAATTATAAAAACAGAAACTAAAACATTAAATAAACAGATAGTTAAAAGCGACTTGAGCACGGCAACATAAGTCACAGTACAGACATATCAACATATGAAGTTAACATGTCGTTTACGTTTGTGAAGATAAGCTTTAAGAGGTTAAGAGGCGTTGCCTTAAAATCTGGAACTAATCAATTGCTTGTGGTCTAGTGGTTCCCCATTAATTAGAAGAGAAGTTGGAATTGTATATCTAATCATTTTCATTTGATAAGTTGAAATGATTTAGATGCACAGAAAATAACTGATAAGAGCACCCGCAATGGTGTTATTCATAGGAATCCTTAAGATTTTTTAATTATTATTTTTTTTTCGAAAAAAAAATATCAAATAATCGCGGGCCGCCATGTATCGTGGGGCCCCGCAAATAGTGCAAGAATCGATCCTTATATAAGGATTTTAAGAATCGAATCATTAAGTTTTGGTGAGGTTCATTGATTATTTAATTATTTTTCCGCTAAGGACTCCCCTTTAAAGACTCTCATTGCAGGTGCTCTAAGTGGGTTAATCAAATGGCTACACTATTGATAAGGGTGTTTTTACCCGTTTCTAAAATTTGATTCCAATCATTTATTGGTTCAAAATATGTGTTTTTGAATTTTTTAGTTTTATCGAATCTTTCAGATATTAAGTTGAGTTAAAATAGAAGGTGCCAAATTGAAAGAAAAAAATTAATAAAGATGCAAAATTGTGTAAATGCGTAAGAAATTAGTTTTAGATGGATGATTTTCCATAGTGTGATTGTGCTCATGGACATAAGATAGAAACTTAAGTTAGCTTTACACTACCAGCAAATTGAGGTTGATCCATTAGTTAGATTGAGAATTATGTTTATTTTATTGAAAATTATTTTTTACCGATTCAATTAAAAAAATAATATTTTTGTTTTCTTTATTTTTAGTTTGGATTTGCCTAAAATTTTACCAAAACATAATTTGACTTATATCTCTCCTTTTATCCATTGTTGTAGGATAAATATTAACTTTATTTTACAATGGTTTCTTTTGTAAAAAAAATCATCATAGAGTTACTATTTAAAATATATATCCTATTAATTTAGGGTGACTTTTTGAAAATATCATTAACTTTACATATGTGATTATTTTATATAAATTTGATAAATGAATAATATAAATACTATTATTTATGATTCAATTATATTATAAAGAAGATTTCCATAAAAATAGAATGTGTAGATACGTAAAAAATTAGTTTTAGATGGATGACTTCTCGTAATGTGATTGTGCTTATGGACAAAATAGAGATTTAAATTAACTTTACACTACCAGCGAATTGAGGTTGATCCATTAGTTAGATTGAAAATTATGCACATTTTATTCAAAATTAGTTTTTTTTACTGGTTCAATAAAAGAAAAATAATATTTTTTGGTTTTCCTTATTTTAGTTTGGATTTACCTAAAATTTTACCATAACATAATTTTAATTTTATCATAACTTAATTTTGACTTATATCTCTTGTTTTTTAGCCATTGTTCTAGACTAAACATTAAATTATTTTATAACTGATTTCCTTTGTAAAAAAATCATCATAGAGTTACTATTTAAAATATATATCCTATTAATTTAGAGTTACTGTTTGAAAATATCATTGACTTTACATATGTGATTATTTTATTTAAATTTGATAATTGTAATGAATAATATAAATACTATTATTTATTACTCAATTATATAATAAAGGAAAATTTCCATAAAATACTTTAACTAAATTTCGCTAAGATTTTTAATACCCAGATTTTTTTGATATCCAGTTTAATACTTTAGCTATTTATTTTGAAGGAAAATGTTTTTAAAAAAAAAATCTATTTCTGGAAACAAATTAAACTTTATATGTAAGAATTAAAAAATTCATTACACAATTTAAGATTATCCATAATTTAGTTACTTTTATTTATAAAACATAAAATAAAACTAAAACTTTTTAAGATTTGTTTTTGAATTATAGAAATTTTGTTAATTTTATTTAAAACTTATTAATATTTTTGATTAAATAACATAGTTTGAGTGTTAAAATGAACAAATTTTAAAAGTTTGTGTATTAAAAAGAGAAAAATAATTAGTTAAAGTATTAAATTAGGTAAAGAAAACTTGATTATTAAAAAACTTAATAAAATTTAGTTGAAATATTTTTATAAAAAAAATCTTACTTGAAATTATTATAATACTATCGATCTTATATGATAGGAGGCTTATGACTGATATCATCCTCTCTTTTCTAATACAGTTTACTTTTATTAAGCCTTAACTTGTTTGCACATAATAGTTAGATGAAATTATCTATTTTTTATTAAAAACATAATCTGCAACAATATAATATAAAATATATTTTTTTTAATGAAGATGACAATAAATTTGAGTTGGAACTTGAATGTGTCGATATAGTTTTGACAATAAAATCAAACAACAGTTAAATAATCACATTTAATGGTGTTTAAAGCCATTCATCATCTACAAAAAATAAGAGTAATCTTGATTGTTTTTTCTAATTTCGTAGTGACCACTATACAAGATGAGAAACCAGTAAAAAGCTGAAATCAAATTTCCACAACAAATCCGATGAATCATCTCCTTGGACAGGGTGATGAAGTAAACTCATCGGTAGAGGAGGATGATATAAACATAAACAAATACCAACCTGATGAACCCTTGCAATCTGACCCAAATCACCATAAACACACTATCCAATACCATGTAATTGAGTGCTAGTGGGCTAAACTGAGAGCTGACAAATTCAGCAACTTTAATGGGCTTGGCCCATGGAAAATAAGCTCTCGGCTTCAATACTTATTTAGATTGATGGATGGTCCATTTACCAAATTGCACAAATTGTATGACTCTGACAGAGAGGAACATCAGTTTTATTTTCTCTTCAGACATAAACAGAGGAACTTTTAAAGAGACTAATGACTTAATACTTCACAGGCACGAGTACAAGCTCGTTTTTCTTGTTGACAGTGAGCCCCGGAGCTTCTTCAATGTCGATATCATCGACCTTCATGCCTTCTGGTAACTCCCAGTCAAACTGATACAACATATTAGCAAGACCAAACTCCACCATCGTTGTCCCCATGTAAATTGCAGGACAGATTCTCCTTCCACCCCCAAACGGTAATAGCTCAAAGTGCTGTCCTTTTGCATCAATGTCACTATCAACAAACCTCTCCGGGAGAAACACTTCAGGGTCTTTCCAAGTATCAGGATCACGCCCTATGGCCCAGACATTCACATGAAGCCGTGTCTTGACTGGAATAGTGTAACCGTTGATCTCAAACTCAGACATTACTTCTCTTGGGAGTAGTATAGGTGTTGTAGGATGTAGCCTCCAAGTTTCTTTGATCACCATTTTGAGATACTTGAAGTGATCTGTGTCGTCTAAGGTGATCGTTGTTCTGTTCCCCATATGGTTTCTGATTTCAGATTGAACTTTCTTCATCACACGTGGGTTCCTAGCGAGCTCTGTCATTACCCATGTCATGGTTATTGCAGAAGTATCGATCCCTGCCAGAAGAACGTTCTGCAACAAAGATTATAAAATCACGTCAGACTCTCATGTTATCATTTACCACAAGGAGTTCCAAGTTAACCCAGAACCAAACCAAAACCAAAACATAACTTAAAAAACTCCGAACACAGTTCATAAACCTGAAAATTGAAACCAAATTAGAACCGAATACACAAAATATAATTTATTTACCTAAAAATAGTAGTTATATTTAGTTTTAAAATAATTATTTATCAAGTATAATTTATAAACCAAAAACTTGAATTATCCGAATATTTTTTTTAGATTTTCGAATTTAACTCAAGGTTTTGGTTGCGAAAAATTATCGGTTTATAAATGGATCCAAACATCCCAACTCGAATAACCACGATCCGACTCATAAACCCATCCGACTCATAAACCTGAATGTACAGGACTAGTGCCAGGTGTTTTGTAATTACCATCAAGATTGCTTTGATATGGTTTCTTGTGAGCTTGTCATTTCCAAGAACAGCTTCTTCCTTCTCTAACTTCAACAGCAGATCCACGAAGTCTTCACTCCCTTGTCTCTTTTCCTGTTTGTGCAAATCAATCATTTGTTCATAGAACGCATCAAGATCTCTCACGCTCCTCTCTCTACGCCCTTGCAAACCAGTGAACCAGTCTATGATCCATCCGAAACACGGTATAAAGTCTGAGGCTGAAAAGCTTCCCAACATCTCAAGTGCCTCACGCACTAACTTATTGAAACTATCACTGTTGAGTACAGTTCCTTCAAAGCTCACACTAAACGCTGCCTTGCATATCACGCTCACAGTCAAAGCAAGAAACGTCTTGTTCAAGTTGATAGGAGTTTTCAGAGATGCTGACTGAGTGATTGAATCGATCAGCTTCTTGACCTCCTCTTCCTTTATAGGTTGGATCGAGTGAACTTGTTTAGTACTGAAGAGCTCCTGAGCAGAAAGCTTTCTTACTTCTTTCCAGTAATCATCATAAGGAGAGAAAGCTATATCCAAATAGTTGTAAGAGAGGTCTCTTGGCCCTAAAGAAAGATCAAGATTCAAGATTCATGGGTTTTGAGTAAATATTCAAGATTCAAGATTCATGGGTTTTGTTGAGAAAAGTCAAAACTATGGTACCTGCCAAGCCTGGGCGGCTACAACAGTTGAGGTCATGGATTTTCAGAGCTTGTCTTGCTGTTTCAGAGGTGGAAACTATGACTGTTGGGACTTTTCCAAGCTTCAAAAGCATGACAGGACCATACTTCTTTGAGAGCCTCCATAGAGACTGATGTGGTAACTCTCCAATCTGGTGTAAGTTACCTATGATAGGAAAGCCAGGAGGAGACGGTGGTCTCCGTTGATGTAGCCGCCGGTTCTTGTATTTGATGGCGGCGAAAAGAAGAAAGATGAGGAACAGAAGTGAGAGAAGTGAAAAGTCAACCATTTTCCTGGTTTGATAGCAGATGAGACGTAACTCTTACCTCCAAGGTAAACTATATACTAGCACATTGCTGTCTTTTTTTTTTTTTTCTTTTTTTAACAACAGCACATTGCTGTCTTTACTCTTTAGTCGGTAAAATGGTCAATTTCAACCCCAATAATTTCAATTGTGCCAAATACAACTCAAATAAATGGATAGTGCTGAATACGACCTCAATTTAATAATAATTCAAAAAACTATCCAAACTTTTTTAAACGTGCCAAAATCTACATTGACTCTAACAAAAGTTAGTCAATCATTAACAAAATAAAATGTCGTCGTTTTGACCTAACTTTTTTAAAAAGATATGTTCTTGCCGAGCTTCAAACCCGTATCTCGAAACTCATTTAACATGTTTATAAACCACTAGACTAAAGTAACATTTTGAAATATTATCACAAATTTTAAATTATACTTCTTTATCTTATAATTAAAACTTTGGTGATGATTATTTATAATTTATATAAATACATTAATATGTTTTTAATTAGGGTAATTCTCTTAAATAGTCTCTTTTAAGCTTTTGTCACAAAAATAGCTTTCAAAAAATAAAATAACTAAAATAGACTTTTTTTTTTTTGAAATTTTGATTTTTTTTATTTTTCTTTTGAAATTTGAAACTCTAACCCCAAACCCACCCCTTAACTCTAAACCCTAAAGTCCAAATTAGTTAACCCTAGGAGTATAAATGCATATAAATGCATTTTTTAGCTTCAAAAAAAATATTTTGGTCATTTTCTTCTTTAAAAACTATTTTTGTGACAAACAAACTAAAAGGGGCTATCTAAGGGAATTTCTCTTTTAATTATCATATATTTAATAAACTTATATCTTACTAAATTATAAATAATAAAATATTATACTTATATGAAATTAATTATATATTTAAAATTTTGAAACTATTTATAAAAAATTTATAAGCTTCTAAACTTATAAACTTATAAACTTATAAAAATTAACAATCAAGGTTTAAAAGTTTTTAAAAATTTATATGAATATCTATAAATATTTTCAAAATGTTACTTTAGTCTAGTAGTTTAAATACATGTTAAATGAGTGTCGAGGTACGGGTTCGAGGCTCGGCAAAAACATATTAAAAAAAAAAATTATGCCAAAACGACGTCATTTTATTTTGTTAACTGTTGATTAACTTCTGTTAGAATCAATGTAGATTTAGGTACGTTTTAGTTTATTTGAATTATTATTAAATTGAAGTCGTATTTGGTACTATCTATTTGTTCGAGTCGTATTTAGAAATTGACCCTTTTCCCCTGTTTAGTCACTGTCTTCTATCCTTTTTAATGTTCAACTTTCACACGTAAATAAAATCATTTTAAGACATTTATGGGTTATCTTTGGGCTTTCTCATATTGATGGTAACGAATCGGCATGACTGAAGTTGATGGGCCACCGGCCAATTTTTCAATACGTAATGTCAACAAGAGTCCCAAACTCTGAAAAAGACAATGATACCACAAAAGCGAAATGGCCGAATCTGGTTACTGCAACCCTTCTGTGAAAGAAAACATGCAGCAGACGTAAGAGATCTAAAACTAAATTTGGTATTTCAACTAAATGATAAAGATATCTTTTTTTTTTTTTTTGGTGTAAAATGATAAAGATATCTTACAATAAATCTTTAACTATAAAAGTGCTAATGCTATTACATTCGACTGACGATCATTTATGTAAACTTCAGCGAATATTAGGAATGGACAAAAAAAATCAAAGCCCGAGATTAGCCTTGTGCGTTCAGGTCCTTAGATCGGGTCCGGATCAAGTTTTTTCGAATCCGAATTTTTCAGATTTAAAATATGATTTTTGGGTCTATTTATACCCAAAAACCTGCAATTATACCTGAACATCAAACCTAATTTCTAATTTTTGAATTTATGGTTAATAAACCATTTTTTCTCAATCGTACTTTTTTGACGTTGAAAAAAACGTAAGTATTTATAAAGAGAAATATAAAAGGTGCATCGAATTTGATAATAAGTCATTAAGTCTAGTAACTATCAGTTCCAAAAATATCCATTGGGTTCTCGGATCGGTTTTAGATTTGAACATGCTACTCACGGTTCCTCCATCGCTAGACCCAATATAATAAAATTATTGGTTTTGGTTTCGGATCTGAACTTGTGTTTTTAGATTAGTTTCGGGTCAGATCTTCGGATCCAGATAAAATACCCAAACCTACTCAAAATTGATCTCTGGAAAAAAACTGAGAATCCCAATAACCCGCAAACCCAAATCATCTGCTCTAAAAATCCAAATGAATATCCAAGTAAATATTCAAAACTTAAATAAATATTTCAAATATTTTAATTCTATATTTGTTCTGATATATATCTAAAAATAAATATTTGAATCTAAATAAATAATGTTTATTTTTATATGACATGTTGATGGTGACGAGTCGGCTTGACTGAAGTTGATGGGCCAACAACAGCCAATATTTCAATACGTAACGTCAACAAGAGCCCCCAAGCTCTAAAAAAGAAACACAATGATACCACAAAGAAAGCAAAAGCAACAGCAAAAGCTCCCGGATCTGACCATTTTGTGAAAGAACACGCAGCAGAGGTAAAAGAGATCTAAAATTATAAATTTGGTATTTCTAACTAAATTTGGTATTTCTAACTAAATTAGGGATGGACAAAAAAAACTCAAAGCCCGAGAATAACCCGCAAACCCAAAACCTCTGCTCCAAATGAATATCCGAGTAACTATTCAAAACCTAAATGAATACTCCAAATATTTAATTCATGTTTATTTTGATATATATCTAAAAATAAATATTTGAAATCTAAATAAATAATGTTTATTTTTTATATGAAATCTAAGAGTACTGAACCCGAAGTTTCACGTTTTATAACATGAATCTAAATTAAGTATAGTTGCAAAATATGTATAACAACATAACATGAATATACCATGAAGAGTTTATAACACCAGAGGTCATGTATTTTCAGAGCTTGTCTAGCTGTTTCAGAGGAAGAAACTACGACCGTTGGGACTCTTCCAAGCTTCAAAAAAATCACATGACCATACGTCTTGGAGAGTCTCCATAGTGATTGATGTGGTAATTCTCCAAACTGGTGTATGGTACCGATGATTAGAAAACCAGGAGGAGATGGTGGTTCTTCTTGCTTCTTCTTGCTTTTGAAGGAGGTGAAAAGAAGAAGTCATGTGAGAAAGAGAAGTGATAGAAATCAATTCCTTGCCATTATTTTTACTGAATGATGATGATGATGATGAAGGAAGCTTGTACTTTTATATATACAAATACACAGTTGTGAGCTTGCTCTTTTTTCTTATCATTTTTGGACTTACTTTCAATTCTAAAGATTAAAAACCTTTTATAAAAATCTTATTAAAAAAAAAAGAATTCAACCTAGAACATCACGGCATTTCTATAAGAGATCGCAGACAAGCCATGTGTTTAGAAACATTTTTATATGATGTTTAAACAGATCAAAGCAAGAAAGACCAGAGAACACACTACACGCTAAAAGTGCAAATCAGCCCAAAAGTAGCAAACAGACTGCACGGCTGAGGTTGGTTTCTCTGATCAGTAAATATGACTTAAAATGATTATAATTAGACTAAAAGGATGAAGTTGAAAAACGTTTTAGAAGTGGTAAGGTGGCTTCGGTTGATCAAGGTGGTTCTTGAGAGAGAAGGGGACAAAGTTGCTTTATTCAAAATCATGGTGTTGACACACAAGTATCTTAGTTGTCAAAACAACTTCATGCACAAGAACACATCACCAATGGCTGAGTAGGGTTGTCCCCTAGATGAATTAGCTCTCTAATCAAATCTTAGGATATTGCATGTCCTCTCTTTTAAATGATAATATTCATTAGTTGTATATTATAACTTCTAAATCCCATTAATGCAGAAATATTTTTGACACTCAACATCAGAAAAAACATTTTCCATAGCGTTCATAAGTCTATACGAAGATCTTCGAAAAATTTATATATTTTACAACCGTTTATGAATTATAAAACTCATACATTAAAATAGATGTTTCTAAAATAACCGAAATTAATGAAAATTTTAGGTAAAACTTGGATAAAAAAAGTTAAAATGATATATATCTAAAATATTTACTAACTGTAGAGCTCTGACCACATAAATTTTGATTCACCAAATTTATATTTTCTGGATTAAATTAAATGTTGTAGATTAAATTTTTGTAACAGAAAGAATAACTGTTTTTAATTAACATTAATCGTCTTGGACTCAGGAAGGAGTTTAGACTCTTATGCCATAAGTAGAAACAGAATGGGGTTTCCTGGTAGATAAGACTTTGCTTGGTCCAAAATTAACTTGGTGGGGTGCCTCCTTCAGCTGTGATGTCGGATCATTGTGTAGTCTCAGTCCCTCTAATCTGGTGCCCGGGCCTGATCACATGGAGAGAGGCCCGGATGAGAGAGTGCAATAATGGGAGAGAGAGAGAGTCTACAGCATTCACAATTAAAAATCCAGATATTAAAAGCAAAAAAAAATTGGTAGTGGATTTGAAATCAACTTTAATAAATGATTTGATAATATTTTAGATAAAAGAAAACTAGTGTTCTGTACAATCATTACCCTATATAGGATTTGGTGGAATAATTAGGTTCAGTGTACTGAGTGGAATCAAGATAAACTTGTTTAAGCTTTCAAACGTTTGTCTTGGCAACAAATTAATTTGATATTATTTGAACAATTTCCAGTAAAAGAAAAGTTTGGACTTGAAGATGTCAAATCACATAACATTTTATGTCTTTACATTCTTTTTTATTTTCAGTTTCCCCTTACATACAGTATTTTGGATTAGCAAGACAAGATATAAAGGACACAAGATGTAGATTCATAGTACAATGGATGCAACAATTTTATTGTAAACTCATGAAAGACTTGGTTTCAAGTGATCAATGATTTAGTACTTCACAGGAACAAGTAGAAGTTCATTTTTCTTGCTCACATTAAGTCCAGGAGATTCTTCCATGTCAATATCTTCAACCTCCATGCCTTCTGGTAACTTCCAGTCAAAATGAAACAACATATTAGCAAGACCAAACTCCACCATTGATGTCCCCATGTAAATTGCTGGACATAGTCTCCTGCCACCACCAAATGGCAACAACTCAAAACTTTGTCCTTTTGGGTCAATGTTACTATCAATAAACCTTTCAGGAAGAAAGATCTCAGGATCTTTCCAGGTATCAGGATCACGTCCTATAGCCCAAACATTTATATAAAGCCGTGTCTTAGGTTGAATCTTGAAGCCATTGATCTCAAATTCAGACATTACTTCTCTTGGAACTAGAAGAGGTGCTGGAGGATGTAGCCTCCATGTTTCTTTGACTACCATTTTCAGGTAATGAAGCTGCTCTATGTCATCCAAGGTGATCACTGACTTGTTCCCAATTTGATTTCTTATTTCGGATTGTACTTTCTTCATTGCTTTAGGGTTTCTCATAAGTTCTGTCATTGCCCATGTCATTGTTATTGCAGAAGTGCCAATGGCCCCAATAAGAACATTCTATCATAACAAACATAAAGATAAAATGTTAGAATCCTCAGGTAACATGTCTAAGAAAATCTTTATATCTAAAATTACCATTAAGATTGCTTTGACATGGTTTCTTGTGAGCTTCCCATATCCAAGAACAGATTCTTCTTTCTGAAACCTCAAAAGCAGATCCACAAAATCTTCACTACCTTTCTCTTTCTCCTCTCTATGTAGATCAAACATTTGTTCATAGAAAGCATCAAGATCTCTCACACTCCTCTCTCTCCTCCCTTGTAAGCCAGTGAGCCGGTCAACAATCCAGCCGCCGTTTGGGAAAAAATCAGAAGCAGAGAAGCTCCCAAGAAACAAAAATGCCTCGTTGATGAACTTGTCGAATCTATCACTGTTGAGCACAGTTCCATGGAAACTCACACCAAACGCTGCCTTGCATATCACGCCTACAGTTAAAGAAAGAAACTTCTCGCTCAAGTTAACAGTTGTTTTCTCTTGAGCTGATTCAGCGACTATGTCTATCAGTTTCTTGACTTCCTCGTCTCTGATGGGTTGCATCGTGTGAACTCGTTTAGGACTAAAGAGCTCTTGCACACATAGCTTCTTGACTTCTTTCCAGTAATCATCATAGGGAGCAAAAGCAATGTCCAAATAATTGTAAGACAGCTCTCTTGGCCCTGAGAAATTATCAACAATCATGGGTGTTTTAAAATCTATATATGAACAGTGCCGGTCTTGAGTTTGAAAAACCAGAAGCTAAGAAAAAAAATAACAGACACTCAACCACTACACCAAAGGTACTTAACAGAAAATAAACCAAAAAATTGTTGATAAATTCAATGGTTGGACGCCAATGTTTGTCCCGCTTCCTCTCAGCGCCGCTTATGTATATGAATAAATAAATAAATAAAGTTATAGTGTTGAGTGAGAGTTACACAGTACCTACTAAGCTTGGACGGCTACAACAATGGAGGTCATGGATTTTCAGAGCTTGTTTAGCTGTTTCAGAGGAAGAAACTACAACCGTTGGGACTCTTCCAAGCTTCAAGAACATCACTGGACCGTATTTTTGGGAGAGTCTCCATAGAGATTGATGTGGTAATTCTCCGAGCTGGTGTAAGTTTCCGATGATCGGAAAACCAGGAGGAGATGGTGGTCTTCGTTGCTGTTTCTTGCGTTTGAAGGCGGCGAGAAGAAGACTAGTGATGAAGAGAAGTGATAGAAACCAAATAGTAGCCATTTGGTTTTCCTGCAAATGATGAGGAGCTTGTGATTTTATATATACATATTTTTAGCGTTTTGTGATCATTGCTCTGCTTTCAACTTTTTTTTTACTTCATTTTCAATCTTTTTCTTTAAACAAATATAGTCGAAATTTAGAGAAGAATACAGATATAAATTGTATAAACTAATACTCTGTCTTTGATTCTAAATTACATTACAAATTAAAAATATTTAAAATTTTAAAATTAGAAATCATTATATTTAAAATTTATATAAATAAATGAAATATTATTATTTATTTTATTAAAATATTTTTTGAATAATTTGGAGTATCATAGATTTATGGAAGACCTCAAAATGATCGGCAAGAAAAATATAAGTTTATGAATCCTTTACGTAAATATTTAAATAAAACCTAAAACACAGTTTTATATCAAGTATAGTACGATGTTTTCAAATTTGGATTGATTAGATCTCCAAAATCTATATACCACTAGATGATCATACTTGAAGTCTAATTATTAAAAAAATTATACCACTCTAACACTATAACAAAAACATCAAACTTTATATAAAAGATAAATCAAAAACAAATTTTTGAAGTCTAATTATGAACTGTATGAATTAAACATAGTAGTTTTTTTTTTCTCAAGGTAAAATCTTATAACCTGAATAAAACGTTTCTTTACGTAAAGCATACCTTCATGTGAGTCAAAACAATAAAGGGTAGAACAAAAAATTACTCCTTCACTATCTCATAATAGACTAAGCAAAGGATTACATTTCCTCACTAACAAACGATGTACAAAAAGGAGGAGTAGAGGCACTCTTGGCAATGAGATAAGCTCTTTAAACATAGTAGTTTATTGCAAACCTTCATTAGTATTAGTATATGTTTGTTGTTTAACCAATCAACTTAAAGAAATATGAACCCAAATATACGATGCAGACGATGAAAAACAAAAGAAAAAAAAACAAAATTGATGAGCACACGAGTCGCGACAAGGACATAAAACACATGAATCACGTGAGATAAAGACAGCTGAACTAAGCCTACCTTTTCATAGTAGGATTTAGTCGAATTGCTTGATCAGGGGTCAATAAAATGAATAAATGCTAATATAGTAGAAAATCTGGAATTCTTTTCCCATAAAATGTAATACTTTCTTCGTTTTATTAAGATTGTAGTTATAGAATTTTTACATACTTAAAAAATTAAATTAAAATTTCAAAAATAATTTTATTTTAACATATATTTTCTTAACAAAATTATTATACATAATAATTATCTTAATTAAAATGAGTAAATAGAATAAGTAAAAAAAATATAAAAATGCTTTCTTCAATTTATTTTAAATATTGTTTTAGATTTGTGCATACTAATTAAAAAACATTTAACTTTATATATTTTCTAAATAAAAACATCGTTATATATACACTTAACCACATTTCAACCGGTAGAAAAATAAGTTGAAGAATATTATTAATAAACTTTGTAATGAAGTTCTAAAACAATACTTATTTTGTAACAAAAAATTATTCTACAACGATAGTTAAGATAAAAATGAAAATATTTAAAAATTAATGATAAACTGTTTATGTAATTAAAAAATTCATAAAAAGTACACACTATTTCTTGTTATACAAAAAATATCACTTTACATTTTGACATTATTATTATTACTAGATTTTAACGCAAGTAAAATTATTTATTGAAGAGTTATCTAAGAAATGTTTTGATATTTTTTAATTAAACATATATATTAGACCACAGAAAAGGAGATTTTTATAGATTCTTTATAAAAGTTTCTTTTATTGAATCATACAGAGATGAGAAAAACAGAGGCCGAGGCCCAAAGCTTTTAAGCATCAGCCTAGAAGGCAGAAGGTCAAGACTTAAAAAACCACATACATGCAATAAGGGCCAATTTACCCGTACAAATTGGGTAAACTCGAGCCCAATTTGGTCTTTTTGTAGTTTCTTTGGGCCCATAATATTTTTTTTTTTTTTTTTGATCAAATGGGCCCATAATATATTAATTGCAGTTTCAACAAGGGAGTAATGGATTATTGTTTAGTCAAATCCATTTTCTTATTTCAAAGTGTCAAAATGGTGGTTAAATTATTCAAGTCGAATGAACTAGCACAGAATAACTTATTCACAATTTATATGGTAATGTATATTATTACATTATTAATGATCGATAGAGAAGCCAATTATCTACTTTTAAGACACTAAGGCAAAATATACAATTTGAAGGATTAATTTTTCATCATATTTGAAACGAGACTTGAATTCAGTGGAACACAAATTACTCAAAGAACTTAACCACGATAATAAAGGAAATTTGATGACATAAATTTGTATCGATTATTTTCAATTGGGACACATGAAGCCATTAAATTTTCTTTTGTTCCTTTAGAGCATTTTTATCTCAAAATCCCATTTGGGATTTTTTTTTTTTTTCTTTTTTTTTCTGATTTTAAAAAAAAATTAAACCAATCGCAGACAGCCACGTGTCAGTGAGATCCGCGAACAGTACAAAATACCCAACAAAATCGTTTCTTCTTTCGTGAGACTTCTCCTTAAGAGACTTGTGTTAAAGGTGCTCTTACGTCTTACATGTATCCAAACATAACAAATAATTATGAAATAGTTCAAGAGTAGAAGACAATCATTTTCGAACGACTTATCATCTAGTCAATTTCTAAAGTTTTTTAAAACAAATATCTAAAGTTAAAAATGTGCATTTCGGAACTGATATTTTATTCACTTAACTCCAAATATTTTATTCATCACAATGGGTTTATTTTCCACAGGTTAATCATATTCATTAAGTGTCAAATTAGCTGAGTTGCCAGTACTTGTTCTAATGAAGCGACTTTTGTAAAAAAAAAAATGGTCCTTTTTATATCAGATAATGTGGAATCTATATTAACATAAGACTAGTAATGGACTTCATAATTTTCATTCAATTGTTTGACCAAGCCCATAATCAATGCATATATACGTATATGACTAAGAACGTATACTAATTATTATGCGACGAGGACAAAGTACATAACCATACCTCCTTTTGCACTAGATTACATTTACAAATTACTTGGTTTATTGAATATAAACTTCAATAAGAAAAAACAAAGTCGTTTTTATATCAAAAAGAAAGTCGTGGACCAGGAGGACGGAGACTTGGCCGAAAAATGGTGTCTAGACCAGCACCGGTTCTGGTGGATGTAATTGCGTGTTACAAGGTTGTTTGAAAATTGAACTTGGCGATGTGCTAGAACTAGAAGTCTAAAAATGAAATGCTGTAACATAAAGAATTATGGAACAAGATCAATAAAAATTTAAACAACTATCACTAAAAATTACAGATCTAGATATTTGGACTAAAAAATTAAGATATCTGGATCTGAATTTGATTTTGACAAATCCAACATTTTACTATCCGGATCCGGATCAGGCTCTTTTGGGTATCTGAATTTTTGGAGCGGATTCGGATCGGATCTCGGATCGAATCCGGATCTCGGATAATATCTCAAGCCTACTACTATTCCTTTCGTTTCAATATAAGTGTCATTTTGATATTTCTCACACAGATTAAAAAATTGATTGAAATATATTTAAGTTGTTATTAATTACATCTATTTGATCAATATTATTTGAGATAAATAAAATTATTTATAAATATAATGCAGTTTATAATTAATTTTAAACAAAAATAAGTATAATTTGCATTGAAATTATAAAATTACACTTTTTGTAAAAGAATAATAATAAAATGACAAATATTATAAAATAGAGGGAATATCATTTACAATTGTATATTTTCCCTTGTTTACAAACTTCCAAAGCATTTTTATTACACCGCTTAAGAAAACCTATCACATTAATTAGTTCAAAAAAAAAAAATCTATCACTCATATACAAAAGGTCGTCCACAATATTCGATTTGATGCTTGGCGAGAAAAGAACCATTGGACATCTTACAAGCAATTATTTAAGTTATTGTCAAGAGAAATTTCCTTGGATATTTATCTTTAGTTTATTTTTATAAAAATAGTCTTAAATTTTTTTTATTAAAAACTAAAATATATATTTATATCTTTAGGGTTAACTAATATAAACTTAGAATTTAAAGTCAAGGGATAAGTTTTGGGATGAGATTTTGAATTTTAAAAAATAAAAAATAAATATTCAAAATTTCAAAATAAAAAAAAAAACTATTTTGGTTATTTTATTTTTCAACGCTATTTTTGTGACAAAAGCTTGTTATTGTCAATAGTTAGTTATGTCAATTTGTATTAGGGGTTTTAGAGGTATGGACCCCACAAAGTGCGGGAACCGAGAGGAAAATGGGTTTTAAAATTCCAAAATAAAAAACTTTTTGGTTGAGTATTTTGCACTGTGCGCGGACCTCACTGACACGTGGCGGCCTGTGATTGGTTTGTTTTTTTTTTTTAATCCAAAAAAGCAAAATAATATAAAATAAGAAACCCCCATAGGGATTTCAGGATAAAGATGCTCTAACTATTAGTTTTCCTGAAATATATATACAGCTCTTGAGTTCTATATGGAAACTTGAAATGTATAAATAGATAGGAAGGCAAATGTACGTTTTACCCAACTTGTACAAAAGGTCAATTCACTAGTAGCTCAAAAGTAAAACAGCTTTACACTTCCCAAACAAAAGTCCAATACACCAAACTGTTTAGCCATGATCATGAACCCATCTAGTTTCACATTTGTTATATTTTCCTTTACGTTGGTCTTGGCTCTCGCCATACTTTCCTTGAGATCCAATAAACCAAAAGGTCAGCTTCCTCCGGGCCCACGGGGATGGCCAATCATAGGGAACCTGTTCCATATGATCATGAACCGACCGGTTCACGTGTGGATCCACCGTTCCATGGAAGACATGCAAACGGAGATAGCTTCCTTCCGCTTCGCTCGCGTCCACGTCATCACGGTAACCTCAAGCGAGATCGCTCGAGAAGTGCTTAGAGAAAAAGACGAGGCTCTTGCAGACAGAACAGAGTCGTACTCGAGCAATCTCATTAGCCATGGTTACAAAGAAATAATTTTCTCTTCCTACGGAGAGAGTTGGAAGCTGATGAAAAAAATGATGAATACAAAACTAATGTCTCCAACAACATTGAACAAAACCCTCGGTGATAGAACCCTCGAAGCGGATAATATCGTTACGTATGTTTTCAATCTACCCCGACCAGGGTCCATTAACGTGAGAGATGTTGTCTTAACGTATTGTCATGCTGTCATGATGAGGATGATGTTTGGGCAGAGACATTTTGATGTAGCGGCTGAGGATGGAGGTCTCGGGACAAAAGAGAAAGAGCATATGGACGCAATCTACCGAGCTCTAGACTGTTGTTTCAGCTTTAATGTAACGGATTACATTCCTTTTCTTAGAGGATGGAACATTGATAACGAGGAGGCGGAGGTCAGAGAAGCAGTTGATATCCTCAACAGGTGCAACGACCCGATCATCCACGAGAGAATGCATTTGTGGAGGAAGAAAGGAGGAAAAGAGACTGAAGAAGATTGGCTCGATATTCTCATAACCCTAAAAGATGAACAAGGACTGCCTTTGTTCACATTTGATGAGATTAGGGCTCAATGCAAGGTAAGAGCATCTTTATCCCTAAGAAGATTTGGGGTTCTTATTTTTATTTTTATTTTTTTGTCTGATTTTTTTTTAACAAAAAAAAAAACACAATCGTAGGCCGACACGTGTCAGTAGGACCTGTGAGCTGTGCAAAAGACGGTTCTTATTTAAGAGTTTTTAGAACCGTTTTTTGCACTGTTCACGAACCCCACATGTTAGTGGAGCCTACGAACAGTGCAAGAGACCCTCTTAAGAGCATCTTTATCCCTAAACTCCAATTGGGGTTTCTTATTTTTTTTTGTTTTCTTCGAATTTATAAAAAAAAAAAAAAAAATTCAAACCAATCGCGGGCCGCCACGTGTTAGTGGAGCCCGCACATAGTGTAAGAGATCCACGTTTTGTAAGACTCCTTCCCCTAAAAAACCCTTAAAAAACCTTGGTTAAAAGTGCTCTAAGAGACCTGGATAATGATGTTAATTCGGACTAGTCCAGTTGTGGCAAAACATTAACTAGGTTTTAATGTTTTGTGCATACATCACCCCATATGTAGGATATCAATGTTGCAACAATTGACAATACGATGAACAACGTGGAGTGGACGATAGCGGAGATGTTGAATAATCCTGAGATTCTTGAGAAAGCCACTAATGAATTAGACGTGGTAGTTGGCAAAAACAGACTTGTGCAAGAATCAGACATACCACAACTCAACTACATCAAAGCTTGTAGTAGAGAATCTTTCCGGCTTCACCCAGCTAATGCCTTCATGCTTCCTCATGGAGCCCGACAAGATACTACTCTCGCAGGTTATTTCGTTCCCAAAGGTAAAAATCATTCATTTTATTTTTATATATATTATATATATGGTCAGAGGCGGTGCCACGTGGTAATGTTAAGTAAAATAAACGTTTTGTACAAACATCATAAAATTTAAAAATATATGGAAATTTTCAACTTTTTTTTTGTTTAAAAGTTTAATGGTGTCACACAGCTTAAGTTCGAAATCGTGAACTATCATAGTTGTTTTTTCAATTTTTTTCTAACAAACTTTCTTATATTTTAATTAACCTTTATAAGATAAGTTTTGCTTTTAAATTTATTTTGCTACCTATTAGAGAAGATTTTTTATATCCTGTTTTAATATTATATTTTCCAGTAAAAGTTATATTTTACTTAATCCTGGCCAATTATTTTATGAATTTTGTCTTTTTCTTTCAATACTTAAATTAAAATAGCAACTAAAATAAAAAAATGTTTTATAATAAATATTGTCTGCAATATAATTTTATGATGTCACTTTAAAAGAACATTTAACATGCTGAAAATTATTTTCTCTTTTATCTAACTTTATTTTCAAAAAACAAGATATACAATTTTAGAAAATATAATTTAGTTTACTAAACTATATTGAAATATTATATATATATATATATATATATATATATATATTGTGTGTGTTTTACATTAATTAAGTTATCTTCTGGATAGGTCTGGCTTAACTCAATTAAGGTAAGGCAAAAACAATTTTTCTTTTTAATTTTTTTATTTATTTAATGTTTTTAAAATAAATTAATAATATTTTATATATTTTGTGATGTAAATAGAATTATTACACATATAAAATAATTTTGGACCTTTTTTAATTTTATTTTTATTTTTTATATAAAAATATGTATTTATAAAAAAATAGATCTCTTAACTTTTAATATATGAGAAAATACAAATTTGGATCCGGGGTGATCGCATAATTTGTCTCCCAACTTAGCCAGTCCTGCTTCAAGATCTGTATCTGTATACTGTTATGTTTACGATGATGAGTCAAAATTGGCTTTAGTCTCAAAATATCTCAGTTATTATAGATATTTTAAAAAAAGAAGTTAGCAATATATCAGTATATATAATTAAGAATACTATTTTGACATCAACTTGATTTGTAGCATTCATAAACGGTACAAAGTGCAAACTAAATGTACCTTGAGATATCAATTATATTACAAATTTTCATTTAAAAACTAGTCTTTTATACGTATACGAAAATATAAGTAAAATTTTCAAATAAAATGAATTAATTAATGATAAGTCAGACCAATAAATTTGTGACGTAGTCTTGTATGACATACTTAAGCAGGTAAGTGACGTTGCATGGACAATAATCTAGTGTGTGAAAAAGAAACATTTGAAAATGCAATCGGACATATGTTCCTGCTATATATATATATGTTCATGTTATCTTAAGCGAATATTCGTTTGGCAACAATGCACCAATCATTTACGTAAGAAGATGAGAAAAAGAGTAGTATAATTTTCTTTAAAAAAGAGTAGTACGTATAATCGTTTCGTTATCCAATTAAGGCAAAAAGGACGACGAATAATATAGCGGCTCTGTTTAACGTTATCTTGGATATGTAGTAATTAAAAAAAAAAGTAAAAACATGAAAAATAGAAAAGAAAACAAGAAAAAGTTTTTAATTTAAAATTAATAAGAAACCTATCAAAACTTTTTTTTCATTTGTCAAGATATAACTAGCTCATACATTTAATTTACATTTAAATTTAATTAATTAAACAATATTAATTAAAATAATAAGAATGGTTTGTGGACCCTACTATACACAAGTCCACAAAAATCAAAACAGTTACAAAAATTATGAAATAAAAACAATTTCTTGCACTGTTTGCGAATTCCACTGATACGTGGCGGTCCGCGATTGTTTTTTTCTTAACTCAGACCAAAAAAAATTAAGAATTTTAAATACAGTTTTAGGGATAATGATACTCTAACTCCTGAAAAAATCTAGTCAAGCACTAAATCATTAAATGAAAAATATAGTATTCCAACAGGATGTAGTCGAACATTATATGACGTATTTAATTTATCTTCTTAAAATAATAGGTAGTCAAATTCTTGTGAGCCGTCTAGGGCTTGGTCGCAATCCTAATACATGGGACGAGCCTAACGTGTTCAAGCCAGAGCGCCACCTTGCTAGCCATGTTGGAAACTCATTAATGGACGTGACTTTGATGGAGCCTGAGATGCGGTTCGTAATATTCAGCACTGGTCGACGTAGCTGTGCAGGTACTAAGATTGGGACATCTATGACTATAATGTTGCTAGCCAGGCTTCTTCAGGGGTTCGAATGGACTCTCCCTAATGGTATAACTCAAGTCGAGCTTGTTCCTGCGGATAGTAACTTGTTCATGGCCAAACCTTTACTCGCATATGCGAAACCTAGGTTGACTCCAACTTTATATCCTAAAATTCAGATCTAAAATTCGGAGAAATTATTCGCTGGAAAAAATTATCAAGATATGTAATAATTGAAATAAGATTTAGTTTACTATACTAAAACCATATATCCGGATATCCCACTATTTACGTTGTACTCTTTTGTTACCTTTTTATAATTTAATGTTGCAATAATAAAAAACTTAGAGTATAACTGGTGATTAAAGAATGACGATTATCTAACGTTTTTAAAAAAAATCATCATTCACAAGGAACAAATTTTCTTTCTAATTATTCTTTCTCATTTTTTTATTGTAGAAAAATAAAGAACAAATTTGAGAAGGAACAATTTTTCCTTTTCGTTCTTACTATTTTATTCTTTTACGTTTATTTCCTATTGTTTCCAGAATAGTCACGAATCGGACCCTTATTGTTATGTCAATTTAGCAACGGAGATATAACCATAATTTTTGTTGCTTATTAATATGAGTACGCTTTCTTTAATCTTCTAGAAGATTATGCGTCTGTAATACAAAAAAAACTCCAATGAAGTTAACGACTAAAAACAGATGATTTGACTAAAGACCTTTTGTAGTTAACTTTTTTTTGTAATTACGATTGAATGTAGTAGAATAAGTGATCATGACGAATGCGTTAACTAAGGCAATATTAGTTTATGTGTTTGATGCAATTGCAACATCTAATTACATCTAGATATTGCATCTACAAATTATTCATTTTTATAGTTAGTATTTGCATTCCAATGTAATATCAAAATGGTAAGTTGTTTGTTTTCTGATTTTATAATAGCATTTGATTACTAACAGTTAAAAATATTAAAAAGAATAATGAATTGTTTATAATATTCAAATAAATAAATCTAAAATTAAATTTCTATTTTGTTTTATGAAAAACGTAATTTCCGGTTTTAACGGAAATTGTGATTTTTGGTTTTGAAAGAGAAAATTGTGACTTTTGGTTTTGAATGAAAAAACGCAATTTTCGGTTTTAGTAGAAAAAAATATTTTTTAATTTTGGCGAGAACGAGTTATATTAACTGAATACAGATGACACTATTGACAAGCAACCTGAAAGATATATATGTATATATGGTCCTTTTATATAATATAATTTTTTATCTATATTAATGTATAGGTTCTAGTAAAAGACTCCATGATTTTCCATTCAATTATTTGAACGTCCTCCTTAATCAATTAATCAAGGACGTATGTTTAAAAATACATAAACATACAACATATCAAGAAATTTAGATTACATGGTTTGTAACTTTTGTTGAAGAGTTACTTGTTTTTAACTACTTGATTTATTGGCATGAATATAAGAAAGACTTAGTAATGTTCCTGGACCATATATTACCTGGAATCAACAGCGGAATATCTGTCTATTTTTATGTTACAGTTTAAGATATAGTTCATCACTTAGCAAAAATATGTGTAGTTACGTTTATAATATGCTAAAGCATCCTACCAAAGTAGATTAGTTAATATCTCTATACGCTGAAGAAAATTTCATAGTTCCAAGCGAGTATATTAATTTAGCGAGTATTAATATAGTTCCAAGCTACTACTCACATAAGATAAACAGAAATGACGTAACGCATGCATGTTCACACCATCTTAATTAAACGAGTATATTAATTTAGTAACAAAGGAAGGCACCAACCGTTTATAACAAAATTGTATAATCAGTTCGTCATTAAGATTAAAAAACGACGACTAATACAAACAGCGTTAAACGCTATCTGAATATTAAATTCCAAGAAATCTAGTCAAACATTAAATGAAATGTAATGTAATATTCCAACATGATATAGTCGAAGCATCATGACGTGCAGATGCGGCCCTGAGACCAAGCAAAGGAAGCACCCGCTTGCAGCCTCAAATTTCAACGAAAAATATAATTTTTAAAAGTAGCCTTAATTTTTTAATAATATACAAAACCAGCCACTTTTTCATTTTTCGATTGCGGCCTTAAGTAAATATATGAATTTCAGGACCGACTCTGATGACGTGCGTGATTTTTCTAGTTGCAATAATATAATAGGTAGTCAAATTCTTGTGAGCCGTCTAGGGCTTGGTCGGAATTCTATAAGACGGGACGAACCTAACGTTACCTTGATGTTGGGATTCGGGAACTTAATGGACATGGCTCTGAAGGAGCCTGGGACACAGTTTGTGATATTCAACACGTACTGGTCTGACGTGGCTGCAAAAGGTAATAAAGCTGGGACATCTATGAAGTATGAACACAATGTTTTTTTTTGGTGTGTAAGAATGTTCAGCTGATACAAATTGGATCAAAGATAGCCCATAGGCAGTAAGTATGAAAGAGCCCCAAAACTATGAACACAATGTTCGTAACTTGTTGTTTGACAACAAGTATGAATACAATGTTAGAGCATCAGCAGTAATGAGAATTTTTATATGTTTCTCAACAATAATAAAATAATAATATTTATTTTAAATATATATAATTTTGGATAATTCTTACTATTATTAATTTAATTAAATAAATTTAAAAATTATTTTTATTTTTGGTTAATATATATAATTAATTTATTAAGAGTATTAACGATATTAATCGTTTTAACTTTTAACGTGAGAGTTTCGTTACAAAAAATCATTTCGAAAATAATAGTATATATATAAATATACTAACTTTAATTTATAGGGAAAATTACTTAGATTAACTATAACTTTTACTTAATTACTAGTTTAATTTTGTGTAAACAATATATAATCTAACATAGGTTCATAAAGACCAATTAACCCAATAGTTCCTCTTTACTACAATTTTGCCATTATTCATTTAATTACTTTAAAAAAAATATTTAACCTCTGTGTTATCGATAGAAAAAAGAAAACATTCGTGAGTTAACCTAAAAAGGAAAAAAGTGAGTTAACCCAGAAACAAGAAAACATTCAGAAAAACAAAACCAAGGATTTGTTTAAGGAGATGTCGGTTTCAAAATAGCTGGCGGTTTAATGCTCTTGAATCTATATTTTGTTTCCTCCTCGTATATATAGATTTTGTTTTCCGGAACACAGAGATTTCCATGGAGTTTGGATAGCTTTTGATTTTGTGTTAAGTGTTATAGATAGGAATATTTGTTCTAACAACGAATCATAAACCTCTCAGACTTTATTGTGCAATGTTCAATGATAGGTACATGTTAATTTGTTTTTGTGGATGTGAAACGTGATTGGTTCAGTGAGAAGAAGCTTTGTAGTTGCTTGTATATATTTGATCCTTGGTGGCTCCTTGTAACAAGCACATCTAACATGTATCACAGCTTGTAGTTTTTTGAATGATGAATAGTTTGATTACAACTAACACTCACCTTTTTGCTAGGATTTCTTGGTTAAATCCGGTTTTCAATAACCATCGGCTAAGTGGAACTTAATTAATCCATGTCAAAGAAATTATTAAATTTGTCGCTAATGTAAAAGAATATCTATCAAACTGTAGTTAAAGATAAACAAATCTATCGTTGACAAAAAAATAAACAAACAAATCTATCAAATCTATATTAAATATGTCAAAATTAAGTAAATATGTGGTCAAATGATAATAAATCAGTTGAAACCGAAATAAATCTGTAACAAAATGGGTAAATCAGTGGTCAAATGTAAAACAAATCTATCAAATGCTATATAAATCTGTTAAAATAAGTAAATTCGTGGTCAAAAGATAATAAATTTGTTGAAACTCAAATAAATATGTCAAAATAGGTAAATCGGTAGCCAAATAAAGAAAATCTAATTAAAATCTTTGAATATTTAATAAATCTATGACCAAACATGATCTGATGAAATCTAATTAAGTCTATAAAATTTAAGATAAATCTATCGCAAAAAAAAAGTTTGTGACTACACAAAACGTAGTTAAAATAAATATGTGAATAATGATATTTTCATAATTATTTATTTTGATAACAAAGGACTCAGAGATAAAACATGTATGGAATTTAAAGTAGTAATTAAAATAAAATTATAGTCATTTTAGTAATAAATTAACGAATTAGGGTTAAACTAACATTTTCACTAATTTACATCGTTATCTTTAGATGGGGGTACAAGCGTGGCTGAGTAACCAACTGACGATTTTTGTTTTTTGAACAGTCATTGTTTTACATTAATATGATAGTCATGTATGCATATTCAATTACCAAAAGTCTTCCTCACTTTAATTACATGTCTTATCTACCGTGTTTCTGACAGTTCAACACCCTCTTTTTCTTTTTCCTTTTCCTTTTTTAGCATTTTATACAATTTTTTTTTCATCTAATTATTCGACATTCATTTCATTTTTAACATTTACAATAATTTTGTTTAATAAAATTCAACACTCTACTTCCACTATTCTTATTTCATATTTTATTTTTATGTATTTATATATTTACATAGTAACAATAATAATAGATTGAAATTAAACTAAAATAAATAAAATTTAAATAACTCATAAAATAAAATTGTTTTTTTTTGTTCAATACATTTGCATGTAATAAAAAACAAACTAAAGTTTAATAAAAATAGTGAAAATATACTTAAAATGTTTATTTTTGTTTATATTCATATCAAATAAAGTAATTTTCTATTTATAAAGTATAAAAATGATAAATTTTGATATAAAATAAATAAATTTAGTTTATAAAAAATAAACTACAAAACAAATTAGAGTAAAAATGAGTTTTTCTCCTCTTCCTCGAGGGGGCGGTGACATATGTCCATAATGGCATTATGGACCCATTTTTTGTTTTTCAACAGGTTGAAAACATGTAACTCATTTGAATCAACTTCATGTGTTGATTTTTTCAACATGTACAATGTCAATGTGGGTTCAATTAGACGCTTTCTTCTAAACTTAAACCAGATTATTTTTAACAAAATAAAATAAAACTGAAAAAGAAAAAGAAAAAGAACCAAAAATGGTTGAAAACAAAAGAGAAAATGGGTATATATACTATAGAAGGCACAAGCCTCCTTCATCATCATTATCACTCAAGAAATCTTGAGACGTCCTAAAAAAATGGCTACTATTTGGTTTCTATCACTTCTCTTCATCACTAGTCTTCTTCTCGCCGTCTTCAAACGCAAGAAGCAGCAACGAGAACCACCATCTCCTCCTGGTTTTCCGATCATCGGAAACTTACATCAGCTCGGAGAATTACCACATCAATCTCTATGGAGACTCTCCCAAAAATACGGTCCAGTGATGTTCTTGAAGCTTGGAAGAGTCCCAACGGTTGTAGTCTCTTCCTCTGAAACAGCTAGACAAGCTCTGAAAATCCATGACCTCCATTGTTGTAGCCGTCCAAGCTTAGCAGGTACCATAACCAGTGCGGTGCCTAAGGCAAGAGTAACATGAAAAAAATTATTAATCCAACAGCAACTAGTATAAATCATATCTTACAAAATATATATATAAAAATCATAAGTTCTTTAACAAAAAAACTAGTATAAATAATATAACTATTTTATGAAAATACAAAGTACATTTTAAATTAATGAGTTAAGAACAAAATGTAAAAAGTCATAAGAGTGCATACAATAAAATCCATAAATAAAATCTAAGAAACTTTTTTGTAAATTTTTTTAAAAAATATTTATATGAAATATATATATATGAACATAGTTATTTCTAACAATATTTCATAAAACTTATTTATTGTGTATTTCATAAAAATATAAGAATGCATATTTAATAAATTTGAAGCTCAAGACCATTATTATCTTCGGTCTCTTAATAGTTTCGGATAAGAGACGGTTCTTAGCTTTTTTAATTTTTAACAGTCTCTTAAATAAGAGATATAAGAACCGTCTCTTAGCCAAAAAATATAAAAAAAAATGTCAAATCATGAGTTAAAAACCCCGGTTAAGAGACCATAGATAATGATGTCCTCATTTGACATGGATAATGATGTCAAATCATGGACCATGAGATAAGATTGCCGTATTTTTCCAACAGTGGTGAGCACTCTTTGACCATATTTCATGAACATAGTTACTTCTAACAATATTTCATAACACTCATTTGACATTAGGACCGGATCTTGCACAATCCAATGAAATATTAACATCTAATTTTTTGAAGGTTATATATAGATATAGATCTTTAAATTATGAAAAATAAAAAAACGTTTTATTAAATGTTTATGGCACTCTCAAATTTTAAGATCTAACCATGCTCAACATACAATAAGTTTTGTTTTCTCTGTTCATTGAATTCAACAAAACCGATGACTGTTGGTGTTATTTCTCAGGGCCAAGAGAGCTCTCTTACAATTTCCTGGACGTTGTTTTCTCTCCCTATGATGATTACTGGAAAGAAGTCAAGAAGCTGTGTGTGCAAGAGCTTTTCAGTGCTACACGAGTTCACTCGTTTCAACCCATCAAGGAAGAGGAAGTCAAGAAACTAATAGAGTCAGTAACTGAATCAGCTTCTCAAGGTAGTTCAGTTAACTTGAGCGAGAAGTTTCTCTCTTTAACAGTAGGCGTGATATGCAAGGCAGCGTTTGGTGTGAGTTTCCATGGAACTGTGCTCAACAGTGATAGATTCGACAAGTTCATCAACGAGGCATTTTTGTTTCTTGGGAGCTTCTCTGCTTCTGATTTTTTCCCAAACGGCGGCTGGATCGTTGACTGGCTCACTGGCTTACAAGGGAGGAGAGAGAGGAGTGTGAGAGATCTTGATGCTTTCTATGAACAAATGATTGATTTGCATAAAGAGGGAAACAAAGATGGTGTTGAAGATTTTGTGGACTTGCTACTGAAGTTGGAGAAAGAAGAAACAGTTCTTGGATATGGAAAGCTCACAAGAAACCATATCAAAGCAATCTTGATGGTAACTATACATAGTCAAATAAAACATTGGTTTTAGTTCCACAAAATTTTCCGATTTAATATAGGGCAATTCTCTTAGATATCCTTTTTAAGTTTTTGTCACAAAAATAGCCTTCAAAAAATAAAATGACCAAAATAGACTTTATTTTTTTGAAATTTTGATTTTTTTGATTTTTTTTTTTGAAATTTGAAACCCTAACCCCAAACCCACCCCTTTACTCTAAACCCTAAAGTCCAAATTTAGTTAACCCTAGGGGTATAAATGCATATTAATGAATTTTTTAGCTTCTAAAAAAAATATTTTGGTCATTTTCTTCCTTAAAAACTATTTTTGTGACAAACAAACTAAAAGAGACTATCTAAGGGAATTTCTCTTTAATATATATAAACATATGCTATTAAATTGTAAAAGCAATTTATTTATTTTTTTACTAAATTGTTTAATGATCCCAAAATCTCAAGACCAGCTTGCTAACAATGTTTGAGACTCTTAACATTTATTACTTTGGATCTTATCACAGAATGTTCTTCTCGGAGCCATAAATACATCTGCAATAACAATGACATGGGCAATGGCAGAACTTATGAGAAACCCTAAAGCAATGAAGAAAGTGCAATCAGAAATCAGAAACCATATGGAGAACAAGACAATGATCACGTTGGAAGACATAGATCAGTTCCATTACCTGAAAATGGTGATAAAAGAAACATGGAGGCTACATCCTCCAGCACCTCTTCTGATTCCAAGAGAAGTAATGACTGAATTTGAGATCAATGGCTACATGGTTCAACCCAAGACACTGCTTTATGTGAATGCATGGGCTATAGGACGTGATCCGGAGACCTGGAAAGATCCAGAGATGTTTCTCCCCGAGAGGTTTATGGATAATAACATTGATGCAAAGGGACAGAACTTTGAGCTGTTACCGTTTGGAAGTGGTAGGAGAGTATGTCCTGGAATGTACATGGGGACAACAATGGTGGAGTTTGGTCTGGCGAGTATGTTGTTTCAGTTTGATTGGAAATTACCAGAAGACATGGTGGTCGAAGATATGGACATGGAAGAATCTCCTGGACTCGCTGTGGGCAAGAAAAGTGATCTTCTACTTGTTCCTGTTAAGTATTGAGAACAATGATGATCGCTTCAAATTAAGTTTATGACTATATGTATGTGTGTTCTTCATGAAATTACAAGATAAAATGTATAACCGATTGTAGCGAAATAAAGTTTATCTTGTGTTTTTTTTTTTGTTTTTATTAATCCAACCAGACATGGTGCACTAGCATTATATTCCAAAACATTGTTCATAGCTTCATGAACACGCCTGTGAGTCGACATACGCAAGAAGCAACATGTAATGAGGAAGAAGGAAGACAGATGGGCTTTATGGTGAACCTTGCCTTAAACACGCAGTTGAGCCACGACATCATTACAAGCTCATCAGTGTCTTTGGCGGGAAACAACGTTCGTATACCAAAGCAGAGACAGAAACAAAGATATACGGTTACAGAGCAGAAGGACACAGCTGAAGGCGTGGTCCTGCAGAATAAGTTCCAGTCTTTAGCTATCTATGTTTAGACTGTTGTAAGAGAGACACTTGTCACTTTATGATAAGTGTAACTCTCCTATGGTTTTGGTTTAAGACTATATATTGTAAGAGATGATAATGAAGTAAGCAGCTTGGCGAAAACTTGAGTAAGAACAAAAGTTCAGTTGATTCTAAGATTTCACAACGTCTACGTATTGAATGTCAATGGTGTCTCAAGGGATAGTTTATTTTGATTTATATCTATATATATATTAATGCTTTAATGGACAAAAGAATTTCACAGAGCTTTTTGGTTTATAATGATATGTAAGTAATGACTAACACAAGTCAAAGGTTTTAACATCAATTAACATTACAAGCAAAACATTTGGTATTATTCTTTTCCTTTTCATGTAACATCTATAAAGTTAGAGCAACCTCTTAAATTTAGAACATTAGTTCTCTATACTTTGCATAAACTAGTAACGCATATAAAATCAAATGATTTTTTTAGCATCAATGAGTACACAAAATTAATTATTTCTAAAGGTATCCAGAAAGAAAAAAATGGAGCAAACGCAATCAGAAAACGCTAGCGTTTGGTACTGCATCGTCTAGCTCGCATAGTTCCTGAAGGAGGACTATTCAAAGAAAAGCTGCAATGAGTATGCAACCGATACGAGTACCTAAACAACGCTCCTAAGTTCGAACGTGCATGAAACGTTCCTCTCACGTTCAACAAAACCGGACCGGTTTCAATCTGACGCTGCAGCTCCTGGCTCTGCGTTGGCTGGAGCCTGACTTGACTGCTCACGAGATGAACATTAGCAAACATTGACATCTTGTTAGGAATCTTGAAAGGCTGAACGTATTGAGTCGCTATAAGAGTGTTGTAATAGTAAAGATCGAACGTCAAGTAGTTGAACTCAACACTGCTTTTCTTGTTTGGGTTTGTGAAGTTTGCTAACATGGTTAGGTCTCCGTTGAGAAGAAACCCCATGTCGAGGTAAGCAGCGTTTAAGTTAGCGGATGAGATGTCTATGTGAGGAGAGCGTGGACGGTACACTAGGTAGACGATGAGGACTATAAGACCGCCAAGAATGAGAATGATCCAGAAGATTACACAGCAAAATGCAGCTGACCAAGTCATTGCGTTTGTTTGGTCTCTTGAAGGTGGTGGTAGCCGTTGGCCACTGCGGCGATGTGGGGATGGAGTTGGAGCGGTTCTCCATGGAGTTGGTTTGGCTATTGGAGGTAGTGTTGTTGTGTAACCTCCGGGGGCACTGCGTGGTTGTTGTTGTGGTGGTGGTTGAGGTGGAGATCTTTGTTGTTGTTGTTGATGATGATGGCCTTCAGGGGTTAATAGTAACGGTCTTTTTGAAGTTTTTGGAGTTTTTCTTGGTGGTGGTTTTTCTTTAGGGGTTGATAGTAATGGTATTTTAGCAGAGTTTGAAGTTTTTCTTGGGGGTAGTCTCTCTTCAGGGCTTAGTGGTAAAGGTATTTCTGAAGGAGGGATAGGACCTTTACGGTGGCGATCACGAGGCTTGATTAGGATTCCAGGTGGAGGAGCATTTGGGTGAGATTGGGAAGTAGAGGCACCACCTTTGAGAGGTTGATTCTGTGATGGAATGCGCGCGAAATGAGGGTTGGTTTCATGGTGATGATGGTGAGACATTTAGAGGAAGAAGGTAGAGCATCAAAAGGAAACTGAATGTAAGAAGAGTTGAGATGAAAGCATGAGAGGAGTGTGTGTGGGAGATGGGGAGATTTCAACTGTTTCCCAGTTTCTAAATTGGTGAGAGAGATAGATGATAACTTGATGAGAAGTTCAAGTAAGGATTCTTGTTGTGGGAAATAATCTCTCCGACATACAGAATGAAACTAATACACACAAGCAAGTAATCTTTTTTTGTAGATTCTTTGTCCTTTGCACTAAACAAAACACAAAGAAAGATTATTAAACATTCTTTCTTTTTTTCGCTCTCATCTTATAAGTTCCTTGTAATTAATTAGCCCAATTTCTTTTTTCTTCTATCCAGGGGATAAGAACTTACAGGTTAGGGGTACTAGAGATTCTTCTGATGTAGATATTTGAGGAAATTGTAACCTTTTAAACAGTCTATATTGATTAATGGCTGCTAATGTATCCAGATTTGGCAGTTCAGAATCCAGATTCCTGAATCTGTAAAATGTTTCAGAGAGGAGCCGTTGCGTACCTCACTGAGCTATCATGGCTTTGGAGATGGTTGTTCACTACTATGCCTTCTTTAGCATGAATAATGGCTGGAACATAAAAGACAATACAAGTAGAAAGGCGTAGATAAGCAGGGCTCTGTCTCCTGCCATGATCTATCTAAGATCACATAATCAACTTTGAGTACATGTACATTTATTGGATTTGAAGTTGATTGTAGAAAACTTAAGAAAGAGAAGCCTTTATTCATAGAGTAAACAACTACTGGTATTCCAAGATTATAGCAAATTCCACATAGAATGATTTCATTCCTAAAAAAGTTCAAAACCAAAAAAAGAATATGGATCACAGCTGTGTTATATCACAGATACTAAGCACTGATCAATACTCTTCCTCCGAAAATGTAATGGAAGGAAAGATGATGAATGGTTATAGCAGCAGCTCAGATCTCATAAACCTCTGCAAAGAAGAACATGAGAGAAACCATTACAATATATAGAATCCTATTATAAACAAAAGGCTTATTCTGCAACAATAGTCCAAGAACAGATCCTAGAGTGATTGTTCTTGTAGCATGTTCACTAAATTCTCAATCTTTTTCTCATACTCAAATCATTCAAACTAACCCTAAAACATTTTGTAAGCAGATCAAATATGAGTACATGATTCCAGATATCTCACCAACCAAACAGAACAACCATTAAAGCTTATTCTATAACAATGGTCAAAGAACAGAACCTAAAGTCTACGTTCTTGTACCATCTTTACTAAAGTCTCAACCTTTTTATCTCATCTAACCAACCAAAGCATCAACCTTTAAACCATAAAAACGCACATACCTGACTTTCTTGATGAGGATGGACTGTAGCTTGCGAGCAAAGTCAATGGATTTGATCCTGCGTTCAAGATTCTTCCTAGCGAGAACCTTCTTCTCCGAGTTCTTGATGTGATGAGTCTGCTGCGCTTTTATAAGCCTCTCCATTCCACTCGACTGCATTTTCCTCTGCAGAATCGTCAGCGCCTTGTCTAGATCCCCCGAGAACACCTTCACCCTTATCCCTCTCTCCTGCTGAAGCTGGTTGTGACTCGAACGAGTCAGTACTCCCGTAACTCGCTTCGCTATTGTGTTCATCTTCCCGTAACTCGACTTCTGCGACGAAACAGAGTTTCGAGATTATGAGAGTAGGAGAGAGAGAAGAAAAACAAAAGGATCTGACTTCGACTTACCTGTTACTTCGTTGGTCGGAATCTCGCCGGAGAGATTGGATAATGACTAGGTTAAAAAGAGCTAAGTTAGCGATGGAGGAAATGAGATAAAATCAGATAATTTAGGGGCTTTTTAGGTAGTTATAATAAAATAGGAGGATATATTTGTAAATATAGAATACCTTAAACCTCTGAGAGAGCTAGAGTGTGTTGACTGTTAAGATGTAGGACCATCTCCAATGATTTACTCTATTTTTTATACTAAAATAGGGTGATTCTGGAATTTGCTCCAATGGTACTCTATTTTAGAGTAAAAAATAGAGTGATGAACAAAAAAAAAAAAACAATTTACTCTATATTTGGAGTAAACCTATTTTTCACTCTATTATAGAGTGGAAAATATAGTATCATTAGAGCACTTTTACTCTAAATTCTAAGTTAGAGTGAAAAATTGAGTGAGGTAATAGATGCTCTAAGTGTTTGAACTTTGGTGGTAAAAAGGTAAGCTTTTAGTCCCACTGAATCTAGTTGTGTATTTGTTGCGTTTATAGGCCAAAGAGTCAACTTCTCCTTGGGAGAATCCTTTGTCTCCAACAATTTCTTGGAAACCCTGTGCTGTGAGTCTCATGTATTAATAGCTACAGATGGATCGCCATTTACATTGGATATTAGCTTATCAGCAAATGTCATTAACACTATTTTCAGATCTTCTTCCTGAGAATGAAACAAATGGATATTTTTCCTTCATGCTGAGGGTGGTTTGCGTATGCATACTTCCATGCTTTTATCTCCGTTCATGTGTCCTATCATGGATCAATATGTAATGCAGTAGCTGTTTCCAAGATTATGAATGCAACTCTGATTCTACCAGTTACTACTGAAGCAGGACCAAATTTGGAAAGAACAAACGTAAGCTTCATCTTTAGATTTGAGAAAAGAATGGTTGGTCTATAGTTTTGTGATTCTGTGGGAACAAGGGATGAGAAAGCTAGAATGGCAGCCTACAGAGTTTTGTTAGTTTATTCTCTTCCTTCTCCTTATTCTTTAACCCTTCAGAGCCTTATCTTTGTAATCATTTTGATATTATGTAAACACATGTTCCCCTATTTGTCATCCGTCTCAGGTGCATATCTCTCACATGTGTGACTGGGAGCAGTTGAGTAATGAATCAGGCGTGTGTGTGTGGCAGCATCGTAATCAACTTTCCTAAACACATGTAAAGACTTATTGAGAGAGATACTGAAAACAGAGTGTTACAAAAGTAGAAACTTCTTTTATGAAAATAGGTTTGTGTCATTTAACTTGTCTTAAAATACTTGCTAACGGTTCCCTAATCTACTCCTTAAAAAGAGCTTATTTCTTGTGAAGCTACTACTACTAGTAGAAGAAGTACTTTCCATTAACGACAGTAGCGTGTTCTATCGTCTCTCAGGTTTCTCTCATCAACAAAGATCGCTATGATCCGACACTCCCACGAAAGAACCGGAACCACCCTCCGGTTCATACTGTTCTTCCTCCTCCTCCTCAATCTTTCCATTTATAGGTAACTCAAAGCTTTCCTTCTTTTTAATCCTCACCCATCTCGAAAGTTTCAAGCTTTCTTTGTTGGGTCGGTTCAGATTCTGATTCTAACTCGAGTTTTCAGTATATCGATTCACGCAAGGTCGAACGAGCATGCGAGCTTTCCACCAAGAGGATGGAACTCATACGACTCCTTTTGCTGGACAATCTCTGAATCTGAGTTCTTGCAGAGCGCTGAAACCATTTCAAAGCGTCTTCTTCCTCATGGCTATCAGGTACTTTAGTTCCTTCCTTGTGTTGATTAGGAATGTGAAAAGTTTAGTTCTTTTTATTTATTTAAATGTTCATGTGTTGTGTGTTGTGGATATTTGGATATAGTATGTTGTTGTGGATTACCTTTGGTATAGAAAGAAAGTTGAAGGAGCTTACGTGGACTCTCTTGGCTTCGATGTGATTGATGAATGGGGAAGGATGCATCCTGATCCAGCGAGATGGCCTTCTTCTAGAGGCGGCAAAGGGTTCACTCAAGTCGCTGAGAAAGTTCATAGAATGGGTTTGAAGTTTGGGATTCATGTTATGGGTGGGATTAGCACACAGGCTTATAACGCAAACACTCTTGTTATGGATAGTGTTAAGGGAGGTGCTTATGAAGAATCTGGTAGGCAATGGAGGGCGAAAGATATTGGGATGAAGGAGAAGGCTTGTGTGTGGATGCCACATGGGTTCATGAGTGTGAATACAAAGCTAGGTGCTGGAAAAGCCTTCTTGAGGTCACTTTATCGGCAGTATGCTGAGTGGGGAGTTGATTTCAGTAAGAGAGAATCAAACATCATCATTTACATAACTTTTTTGTCTGAATCTGAATATCTTAATCTTTGTCTCGTTTTCTTGGTTGTTTAGTAAAACATGACTGCGTATTTGGGAATGACTACAATATAGATGAGATAACTATTGTGTCTGAGGTACATAATCCGTCTAAAAAATCTTATGGTTAGAGTTGAAGGTGATACATAGATGTCAAGTTTGGTTTTTCTTTTGGCAGGTTCTGAAGGAGCTTGATCGGCCTGTGTTGTACTCGATATCTCCAGGGACGAGTGTGACACCTACAATGGCTAAAGAAGTTAGTCAATTGGTTAACATGTACAGAGTAACAGGTGATGATTGGGACACATGGAGAGACGTTGTGGCACATTTCGATATCTCGAGGTCAAGCTTCTTGTGCATTACTTTGCTTAGCTGATCATCCTTTTGCCTTTCTTTGATGTCATATAATTTGTTATTCTTCCAGGGACTTATCTGCTTCTAGTATGATCGGTGCGCGAGGTCTGCAAGGAAAATCATGGCCTGACTTAGATATGTTACCTCTTGGATGGCTTACTGATCAAGGTTTGACTTCAAATCATGAGATCCTCAACTCTGAAGATGGTTCCAATTAACGTTGTACTTGTCTTAATGTTTGGTTCAGGTTCGAACTTTGGACCTCATCGAGCGTGTAATCTTACTATGGAAGAACAGAAGACACAGGTATAGCTCTAGCTTCACAATTAACGTTGTACTGTATTAATGTCTCTTAAGCTCTTTTGGCTTATTACTCAGATGACATTGTGGTCTATTGCAAAGTCCCCTCTCATGTTTGGAGGTGATGTGAGAAAGCTTGATGACGCTACTTATAGTCTCATCACAAATCCTACACTGCTGGAAATCAATTCTTATAGCTCTAACAACAAGGAGGTCTGAAGAATCATAATAAACTCAGTTTGAAACTCACCTTCTGTCATTAAACTCTGCTTGTTTGCTGTTTTACAGTTTCCTTACATCACCGTGGCAAGAGTATCTGTTAAAAAGGGCAATCCTCAGCATCCAATAGGCAACAACGTTCAAACCAAACATGCATTTGGTCTGGCTAGCTGCAAAGAACCGAAAGCCAACACTTGGTCCATTGTAGACAAGAACCGTGGGAAAATCTGTTGGAACCAATACTCAAGCGAGAAACCAGAGAAGCCCTTTTGCTTATACAACAGAAAAGCTCTTCTAGCTTCGTAATGACTCTTTCTTTCTTCCACTCGCTTTACAACATTTCATTAACACCCCTTAACAGTTTTATCTGCTTCATGTTGGTGCAGTGAGAGGAAACAACACAACCAGCTCTATCAAGGTAAGCTTCATTTACAAACAAATGATAAAACAGAGTCTTGTTTAGGAGCTTCCTCAAGGCAAAAGCTAACTTCCAAAGAGTATAGTCGCGGTGCGTTGTCACCTTGCAAACTAGACGCAAACCAGGTATATTACAAACTATTCTCTCTCTCTGACATTGATATCGTGTAACGCACGCTATAATAATCTTCAGATGTGGGAGCTTCACAGTAATGGAACACTAGAAAACAGTTACTCTGGTCTTTGCGCCGTGTTGAATCCAGTGAAAGGTTAGTACTAAATTGACATTCTCCTGTTTATAATCGTTGACGTTATTATCACCAATCTTCTGCAGCAGCAGCAGAAGCTAGCTCCAATGGTGTTCGTTCTTGGATTGCTACGGGAAGAAGAGGAGAAGTATACGTCGCCTTTTTCAACTTAAACCAGGTGAAGACGACGGTATCAGCCAAGATATCAGACATTGCCAAGGCTCTTCAGAACAAGACGCATCTTGTAGGAGCTTCTTGTAAGAGCCACGAGATATGGAGCGGCAAAGAGTTTGGACCGACAAAAGATTCAGTAACGATTCAAGTTGAATCTCATGGTCCTGCTCTGTTCGTTCTCCAATGTAGCCATGCATGACTATATCAGATCAATAGGCTGTTCTTTTGCCTTCTGCTTACCACGTCGTTTCTCCTCCTGTAGTAATGTTTCATCTTTAGCCTAATGAGAACAGATGAATATTCTATGCTGCCATAACACTTCTCACAATAATAATTAGCAAACAATGCATAATAGAGATTATGGCTTCAAATAGAGATTATGGCTTCAAATAGAGATTATGGCTTCAAATGTTTACAAAGGTCATCGTAAACTAAAATTCCAAAAAAATATCATACATATTCAAGAAAGTCTTCTTAAAAATCATTTTTCAAAAGAAACTGAAAATTAATTTAAAATTTTGAAAGAAAATTTTTATTTTATTTTTAATGTATCTATAAAGTATGAATATAATTATTATTTACTAATTTAATAAAATATATTTGGTTATTTTGATTCTTATGTGTTATTTTGTGATAAAAAAAATTGAAGGACAAAATTAAGATATTTCTAATTATATTATGTACATCAACATAAATTAACAATTATTCCAATAGTTTAACTAAAGTTTATTAATAATACAACATCAATACTCCTTCCGTTTCATATTAAATGTCGTTTTAAAAAAAAAAGTGTTATAAAATAAGTGTCGCTTTTGTATTTTAATGTAAAATTTATGAATTTTATTTTCAGTTTAGTTTTCTATTGGTTGAAATATGGTTAGATGTATGAAAAATGATGTATTTATATAAAAAATATACAAAATTAAATGTTTTTTTAATCCGTGTGCATAAATCTAAAACGATACTTATTATGAAACAAATGGAGTATATCTGGATATCGAAATCGGAAGATTTGAAAGCGGAAAGAAGATTCTAAAGGTATCGAAGCTGTAATTAGTTAATGTATATTAACGAAAATTAATAAGAGATCATCATGTACAAACTGTCATATGTAATATTTTTAATCATTTATAATACGGAGTATTAGTTATATTTATGGTATTTTTTTCTCCAAATAACATGTTTTTCATAGCCGTTGTCCTTTGATTAGTTATCTACTTAATGGCCCCTAATAATTATGTCATTAGAAAGAAAAGAAAAGTTGGTTTAAATGAGTTAATGGTTGATACATTTCCGACGGTTCATCTTTATTAAAATCAACCGTCACTTACGTGATCATACGCTCGAGCCGTAACTTCCTTCAAGCTCTCGTTACTGAGTGGTACGTATAACTCACGCGCAATTCCAACGCGTGTTTTACAATTTTCCATCCATCTCTCTCCTTCGTCGAGAAGCATGCACAATTTCTTTATGATTTTCCCAGAAAAAAAAAGTTTTCATCTTCACGCAAAAGGAATAATCTTTCGATTGTTTTCCTCTGTGGATTAACCTTTCCTCGGAGCCCAGATCTTTTTTTTCTCACTATTTCACTGTTTCATCATAATACAGATCTCTCTGTTTCTCAAAGAATCTTCCTTTCTTTCCAGATCTGAGAAACTTTTCAGATTCTGATGTCGAAACCTTGGGGTGGAATCGGAATCGGAGCGTGGGCGGACGAAGCGGAGCGTGCCGATGAAGAGCAAGCGGCGGCGGATGTGCAGAGCTTTCCTAGCTTGAAGGAGGCTGCGAGCAATGCCAAGTCTAAGAAGAAGAAGACGAAGATGACTTTATCTGAGTTTACTTCCGGTGCTTACGCAGCGCCTGGAGGTAGAAGCTCCGTTGGGTTGACACAGCAAGAGATTCTCCAGTTACCCACTGGTCCTAGGCAACGCTCGGAGGATGAAATGCAGCAACCTGGACGGTTAGGCGGTGGTTTCTCTTCTTACGGAGGTCGTTCTGGTGGAATGGGGAAAGATCGAGATGATTCCGGTGGGTCGTGGGGTGGTGGTGGTAGAAGACCTTACGGTGGTGGGTTTGATGATGAAAGGAGGGGAGATCAGTCTAGGGCTTCGGAGTTTCCGCAAGCTTCGAGAGCTGATGAGGTTGATGATTGGGGAAAAGCGAAAAAGCTTCCATCTTTCAATCAGGGTCGTTATGGTGGCCTCGGAGGCGGTGGTGGTGGAGGAGGTGGCAGTTATAGCAGTGGAGGTGGGGGTGGCTTCTCCAGAGCTGACGAGACAGATAATTGGGCTGCAGGGAAAAGACAAGCTCCGGTTCGGTCATCTACATTTGGGTCTAGCTTCGGTGATTCAAACCGAGAACCTGACCGTTGGTCAAGAGGAGTAGCTGGAAGTGGTGTTCAGGAGGAACGTCGTCGTTTAGTTTTTGAACCACGGAAAGTTGATTCGGGGGCGGGTGAAACTCCACCTGCTGTTGTAAAGACGAGTAAAGCTAATCCGTTTGGGGCAGCTAGACCAAGGGAGGATGTATTGGCGGAGAAAGGTTTGGACTGGAAGAAGCTTGATTCGGAGATTGAGGCTAAGAAAGGAAGTTCTCAAACGAGCAGACCTTCAAGTGGTCAGTCTAATAGGTCTGAGGGTTCAGGATTGAGTAATGTGCTGAAACCGAGGCCAAAGGTGAATCCTTTTGGCGATGCGAAGCCTAGAGAAGTGTTGCTTGAGGAACAAGGAAAGGATTGGCGCAAGATGGATATGGAACTCGAACATCGCAGAGTTGACAGGTTCTTGTTAACTCTGTGAAGCTTTTTTTCTTCCTTTTTTAGCTTATTGATCTCTGTTGTGAAAACCAACTTGTACAGGCCTGAAACAGAAGAAGAGAAGATGTTAAAGGAAGAGATTGAAGACCTAAGGAAAAAACTCGAGAAGGAATCCATTGTACCAGAGATCAAGCAATCTGATCAAGAACCCGGGAGTAATAATAATCACTATGACTTACCAGAAGCTATTCGTGGCAAAGAGAAAGATCTGGAAATACTAACCCGTGAGTTGGACGACAAAGTCAGGTTCAGGCAGAAACCAGTTGAAAGACCCCGGTCTGGTGCAAGCAGAACCGGTTCGTATTCAGAAAGAACACATTCTCGAGCTGGTTCAATAGACGAATCCAGAAGTTTTGAATCCACAGAGAGACCTAGATCACGTGGTGCAGTCGATGCATGGGTTAGACCCGTGGATGATCAGCCAAGAAACTTCCAAGGAGGAAGCAAAGAGCGTGGATTCTTCAGCAACAGGTAAATGTAGTTAAACCCATCATATCTTCAAGTTTAACCAGAAAATGGTGAGTGAATATCATACTAATCTAGGGTTTCCAACAGGCCTTCGTCTAGGGAAGGATGGTAAGATGGAAACGAAGAACAAGTGTGGGATATAAACTGCTACTACACACTCTACAGATTTTGAAGAAGACTTAGAGAAGTGTTAATTTACAGTACTAGTCAAAAAAACTCCTAATCTTTGTTTTGTTTAGGTCTTCTATTCGGCGGAGACGTGTGTCACAAGAAATTGCCACCTCTGTTATATTTGAAGTCTTTTGAATCCTGATTGTTATGTTTTTGTTGTTTAATCATGTTTCTCGTTTCTTTTGTTATGTATTCTTGCACACATTTAATCGCCAATAACCCTAAAATTTTATTTGTATCGGGAAATGGAAATACATTCACTGACGAAATACAACAGAAAGAAAACAAAACTCAGTGCTTACACATACTTCCCTCTATACTTCGGTTTAGGATCTTTAAAGCTTTTGGAATCAGTATGAATATTGGAAGAATCAGAAGGTTTAAACACAGGAATGAATATTACCTTCCTCTAACCACTTAAGATGATTCTCTCTAAACTCTAAATGCATTAAACAAGCAGCTTCTTCAATCACTTGACTATTAGGCTCTACTTTCACCATGGTTAGTAAAACTCATCTCTCAAAACCGGGAAGAAAAAGACCAGCCTGCCTTTCATCACCAGCATTCTTGCAGCAAGGTGAAACAGATCATGAACACACTCCACTAGACTATATGCACCAGTGGATGGAATGTGATCTGTTCTTTTGTCATCAGGGACTGTGTAAGGATCCACTGTTCCTCTAAGGATTTTCCTGCCACCGGATATGCGTCCACCAGCTCGAACCCCGTAAGGTGGATCACATATAATCGCATCAAATATCTAAACCAACAAATACAAAAGATACAAACTTATGATCTAGACTCAAAACCCCAGAGGTAATAATGAAAGAAATGAGAGAGTATATTACCTTCTTTAGCCCGGAACGCCAAGGAGGAAGATTGTTATCCATTCTAAGTAAAGCTACTGGCATAGGTAGTCCATACTGCATAAGCGATTGTTGATGTAAGAAACCAAGACACCAATATGAAAGAACGAGACACTTCACTAAAAGCTAAGGCCAACCTGCTTGAAATTGCTCCAAACATTTCAGTCTGGACCTCGTCCATCACGCACTACTCTTATCAATATCTGCACCCTAATACAATAACCCTTTATTAGTTTAAAATCCAAGAAGCCGCAAAAAGGGTATCAAGAAACCAAGGGAGGTTATGTACTTAGGTTACAAACCATTGTCATTGCACCAAAACGTGCAGCAGAAACAAGAATGCTCCATGTACCAACAAAAGGGTCATACACAAGCTTTCCAGATGTAGCTTTCGCTTGATTAGCCATTAAGAAAGCCATTTCAGCATCCATAGCAGTTGGGACAAGGTAAGTTCGAGACTTCTGCTGAAAAGTAGGTAACAGCTTCCTATCAGCAAAACCAACCTTCCTCCCAAAGAAGATTCTTCTCTGGAGAATGGGTTAAAGTCCATTGTTCTCTTCAGATTCATCCATCTCCATGAGGAAAAAGTTGTGATCTGGGTTCTTCAAGTTAACCTATCCCTGCAACGATTAAACCCCCAAACGTTCATATAATGAGACCCAACAAGAAAGTTTCCTTCTTTGGAAATGAAAACGTACCTCGAATGGAATATACGTAAATGAGTTGATTCTCTCCCTCTGCTCATCGAAAGTCATAGCCTTTTCGAAAGTTTAAACTGAGATCCTAAAGGTGGAATCAAAATCGAGAAACGGGAGCTTGCGAGAATCAGGGAAGCGTTCAATGGAGTCTCTAAGCTCTTCGTAGCAAGTTCCTTCACCCCAAAGCTCATACATTCCTTTCACCAATATGCCTACACTAACACCATTTCTTTTGAGAAACATCACAACAAAGGAAGGAAAGATAAGGTAAAAAGCGTACTTCTTTTGGCGATGTTCTGTGCTATTTCTTCGGAAGAAAGCTGAACGAAGTGTAATGTAGTATCGTTATGGTGATGTTCAGGGAGATGACATTGGAGAGACTCATCTTCTCCGAAGAGTTCGGCTAAAGCCTCCACCTCTGGCTTTCTGAAGTCTAGTAGCCTATGATAGAAGACACAGAAACCACATCTCTTGCTTTCTCCCAAATCCAAAATCCTAGTTCTTCAGTGAGAACCTGTGAAGATGACGAAGAAGGCGGAGACGACGGCGGCTAAAACCTCTCTTAAAACCTTAGGCCCATTTAAAGCCCATTTAAAGCCCATTTAGTCTTGATAGGCAGTCCATTATATGTAAACTGATTACGAAATGACGGAAGTACCCTCGGGAGGTATAGGATTAGGACTTTAGGGTCGTCTCTTCTTTCCAGGAATTAGGGTTCTGAAAGCAAATTCACAATCAGATCTCATCTTCGCCGCTCTCTCTGGTATGGTTTCTCGTTTCTTCTTACTTTGTTTTATTCTGATTTGCTTGTACGTCTTTGTTGTCTTCGTCTACTGATTGTGATTCAAGCTTTCTAGGGTTACGATTTCTAGATATGTTGTTTACCGATAGATTTCAATTGAAGATTAGCTTCGTGGATACATGACATAAGTGCATAACTGTGTGTATGATCATAATGTCATGTTATTACGGTAGAGGACAAGACTAGTTTCGTTGTCTTCTTCTCGCTGTGTGTACTTCAGGATCTGTTGTCCTAAAGTTTCTATATGAAGCTCCTTGTTAACGGAACATATGATGTTGCTTATTGGATCTTCCTGTTTTTTTTTTTAATTTATATTTTTCAGACAAAAATTTGGCAGTTTGTTGTAGTTAGAAGATGTCTGAAGAAGTGGAGTACCGCTGCTTCATTGGTGGGCTTGCGTGGTCAACGTCTGATCGTGGCCTCAGAGATGCCTTTGAGAAGTATGGTCACCTCCTTGAGGCTAAGGTAAAATCATTCATCTATTGTTTTAGTAGCCATCTTCATTGATACCTGAGATGTTTGAGCTCTCTTTTATAAGTTCTTTAGTTGCTTGCTTCTTTGAGTGGACTCAATGATATACTATGAAGCACGGGGACGTCTGTTTAGGTGCCGTACCGGTACCCGAAACGTTTCGGGGACGGGTACTTCACTCGGACATCACTGGTACAGCTCGGGGACGGTTAGAGAACTTAGTTATTGAATAAGACTAGTTTTCATGGGACATAATGCTTGTGTAATTGTGTTTTAACTGTCATTGTTATGCTGCTTGATTGAAGTAAAATAAACTTGAGCCAAAACACTTATAGCTGGAGTCGAAGGAACAAGCTTTGGCTTGTAAGCCTCGTTCCCATCAACTCTCTCTCATTAGATATAAGCTCTTTTTTTTAGTTGGCAAAATAGAGATATTATAGTAAATTATAGCTAATTATGTTATATTCACTATATAATTTTGTTAATTTATAAATATTTTACATTTTTTTACTAGTATATATATATGCCGTCCCCGTACCCATAATTTTAAAATTCTTTTGTTTCCTGTCCCGTATCCGTCCCGGTGCAACATAGCTCAATGTTATACACCTTAGCCTTATCATTGATGACAGGTGGTTCTTGACAAGTTTTCTGGGCGTTCCCGTGGTTTTGGGTTCATCACTTTTGATGAGAAGAAGGCTATGGATGAAGCCATTGCAGCAATGAATGGTATGGATTTAGATGGGCGGACTATCACTGTTGATAAAGCCCAGCCACAGGGTGGATCCGGTAGGGATCATGATGGTGACCGCAGCCGTGATCGCGGATATGACCGTAGCCGTCCATCTGGTGGGAGAGGTTCAGGTGGTGGAGATTGCTTTAAATGTGGCAAGCCTGGACATTTTGCAAGGGAGTGTTCTGATGAATCCGGTAGAGGTGGTGGTGGGGGAAGGTACAGCTCGAGGGATGATAGGTACAGTTCAAAGGACGATAGGTACAGCTCAAAGGACGACAGGTACAGTGCAAAGGATGACAGGTATGGTGCAAAAGAAGACAGGTATGGTAGGGAGGGTGGTAGAGATGGTGGTAGAGAAGGTGGTAGGGATCGCTATGGACCTGATCGCAGTGGGGAACGCTCTGGAGGACGTAGCAGGGATGATGGCAGCCGTGGAGGTTCAGGAGGGGAGAGGCATGGCCGTGCTCCATACGATCGCCCCAGAGATGGTGGCTTTCACTAGAATTCTACTCCAAAGGGTATGTATTCCTTTACTCAACCTTTTATTAGCTAATGCTATAGACTAGTGGGCAAAAAAACCGGACCCGAAGAATCGACCTGAAACCGACCCGAAAATCAGGGTCCCGAACCCGATTGGATCCGGGGTAAATATCCGAATGGGTCCTAAATTGCTATATCCGAAGAACTGGTATCAAACCCGACCCGAACCGAGAACCGAATGAGTATCCGAAGATATCTGAAATGTAAATATATATATAAAATATTAGTTATAATTATACTTATAATTATTTTAATATTTTAAATTAAAATTTTAAGTTAAATATAGTAATTATTTTTGGTACTTTTAAGTATTTTCAGATAAAATATGATAGTTTTGATAAAAAATACCCAAACAAAATTATGTCTAATGCGTATTTTGGTTGTTTTTGGGTAAATTTGGGTAATATAGATACAAAAATTAGAACTGAACGGGTGAGTATGGTTACTTTGGGTACAAATACCCGAACCCGTTTTAGATACTTTGGTTATTTGGTTACTTTTCGGTTCTTATATATGAGAACCGAACTCACCCGGACCCGGGAGGATCCGATTCGAACCCGACCCGAAAATTTGTAATACCCGAATGGGACTTAATTTCAAAACTCGATACCCGAAAGGACCAATCCAAACCCGAATGGGTACCCGAACGCCTAAGCCTACTATAGACTTATGTTGGAGTCTGTTGACATCTTTTTTGCAGTCAAACAAGTGGGAGGTTTCTGCGCTCGGCTCTCTTGTCAAGTTCGAAGTTAGATGGTCTGTTGTCTTGTTCAATGTATTTGGATAGCTCGAGAAAAAAGATGTCTCTTTTTTTGGCCCGTAAAACTCAAGAGTCGGCTAATGTGCTCTCCTTTTGATATGTTGATCCCTATGGAAACCTTTTGCTTGGTTGGTTTGAGAGACACAATATGAGATGTGCTACTTTATGCTTATCGTAATGAATACGTGGGTTACAGGTACGTGATTGATCCCTATGGAGTTTCTCTCCCGGGTCAACCATTTGGTAAAATTCAAATGTTGAATCTATGCCGTTTATTAATTCTGGTAAATGATGCAGGATTATCTGATACTTGGGTTTAGCCAGAAATAACGAAAGACCGGTCTATTAAACTTGTGATGTAACTGGGAAACAGTGGTACTTTCGGTACATGATCTCAAACATCCATTCATGACCATAGATTTAATTATCCTTGTGCAGTTTTAGTTTCATGATTCAAGTTCCAATCAAATATTTTCTTGGACTAAAGAGGTTCCTATAGCCATGGTCGATGGTGGCTCGTCTATTTAAGGGTTTCATTTCTTCGTGTCTCTTGGTCTACTCAGTGTCTTGCTCGTGACCCACCTTTTATTCTTTTTTACCTCATAATCTTCTAAGATTGATCAACTGCAACCAAACTATTTTAAAGGTTTTCTCAACATTTACATCTTTGAAAATAATTAATTTATCCATTAAAATTCATTTTCACATCATTGTATAACCAAAAATAACGAAAATGTGTATAAAAAGAAATTTTAGAATTCATTTTCACATCATCGTATAACTAAAAATAAAGAAGATATGTATAAAGTAAATTTTTAGAAAATGTTTAGCAAATTTTGAGAAATTCTCTGAAAAAACGTAATAAAAAAAAACAGTTTCTTGTTACAAATGTTACAAACTTGCATAAGACCGTAAACAGGGTAATGATGTCTTCACAAAACGTCACCCAAAAATTATTTAAAACAAAACTCGAGCAGAACTTAGAGTTGGTGATAAAAATGCGTTTCTCCAGGTTTCTTATCACCACCGTCACCAGAACCTCCTCCAAATCCAACGGTCTGAGTCACCCCAGAAACAAGATTAGTAACCATGGAGGTTCCCCATGAGACCCACCCGGTTCCATCTCCATGTCGCTCAGCCTCAACACCAATCCTCTGTTGCTCCTCCCCCATAATCATATCCCATCTCTTCCTCATAAACTCTCTAACCGCTTCAGCTCCTTGTTTAGCCACTTCCTGAGACGGGATCTCGAGTGGGTTATGTTCCAAGTTCAGTTTCTCTAGCTTCTTCAACATATAAAACGAGTCTGGTATCGCTTGGATTTGGTTGTTGCTTAGATCAAGCTCCCTCAGGTTAATTAGATCAGTGATTGCGTCGGGGACACGCATCAAGTTGTTGAAGTTGCTGCTTAGGTTTAGAACCTCGAGTTTCTTTAGTCTCCCCATGGAACTTGGAAGCCCATGGATCTCGTTCATGTGTGCGTCAAGATACTTTAAAGAACGCATTTCACTTATGGAACCTGGAAAGTAACTGAGTTTGTTCAGATGGATCAATAACCTCTCGAGATTCTGTAATCCGTATCCGATGTTTGTAGGTAATGAAGTCAAGTTGTTGTAACTTGCATCTAACTCAACCAATGACCTAAATATAGATTCCCCAAAACGTCAGGACAAAAAATATAAATAATATTCAGACATTAACAAGAAAAGACAAGAACTAAACCTGCAATGTGCGATGCTTTCAGGGAGTGTAGTTAGATTGTTGGAAGACACATTAAGGATCCTAAGGTTAAGCAACATTCCTATAGAATCAGGAAGAGATTCAAGAGAGTTTGAAGATACATCAAGCTCTTCTAGCTTCTTCATTTTCGAGATTGCATCAGGTATAAACTGTAAAAACGTTTTTAAAAACAGTTTTAGAACACAACTAATGAAACATAAAACTACTTTTCATTACTAATCAAGTTCTTGATCTTACCAAAATCCAAAAATTTCTTACCATTACGTAAATAATAAGCAATCATGTCAAATATTCCATCCGTTTCAAATTAATTGTCGTTATAGGATAAATTTTTTGTTTTTAAAAATAAGTATCGTTTTTGGTTTTCAATGTTAAATTTATTGACAATATTAGCTATTCAGTTTTTCTATTAGTTGAAATATGTTAGATGTATTGGTAATATTATTTTTATTTTGAAAACATGTAAAATTAAATGTTTTTTTAATCTGTGTGCATAAAACCAGAACGACAAACTAATATGAAACTGAAGGAATAATAATTTTAGTAATTACCATCAAGTCGTTGCCAGAGATATTCAAAGAAACTAAACCAACGATTTTGCAAAAAGCTTCAGGGAGGAGCTTAAGTTCTTGGCCGGAGAGATCAATCCTCTCAAGAACTTTGCCAGATTCCGCCGCCTTCAGCATCTTAACAACCTCCTCGTTCATTTCTTTACGGCTTCTCAATAAAGATTCAGACTCTGTAGCATAAACCCTTGAAAGCTTCTCTTCCAAGTCACTCAACTCCTTCTCGTAGCTATCATACACCTCCTCCAACCGCACAGCCCCGGCGTAAATCTCAGCCTCCTTGGCTGCTTCCTCTGGTGATAGAGAGTCCACCTGAAGGATCTGAGAGATCTTAGAGCGAGCAGAGGAAACAGCTGAGGGGTCTGGTCGTGGTCCGAGAGAGGCCAAGACGGAAAGCGTCTGGGTGATGGTGGTGGGGATGGACTGAGTCAAGGAAGACATGATTTGTGGGTCGGAGAGAAGTGGAAAAGAAGGAGAAAGAGTTTGTTGGATGGCTGTAGATGGTGGCGCGTGGTGGTTGGAATCATATTGGTGTAGGACGTAAG